>PVHY01001596.1:0-152305 GCA_004024945.1 Uropsilus gracilis | reverse complement strand
CTATCATATTCAAGTATTTTTAAATAGAGGGATAATTAAAAGATATGAATAGAAATAAATTGAAACCATTTAATGATGAACAAATATACTTTCCTCAGGAAAGCTGTGTTCAGTATGACTAGACAGGATCAAACCTTTATATTGTCAACTTTTGTTACTCCATGAGCTTATACTTAGTAATCATAAAATTGATTTTTTTTTGAAATTTTATATTATAGCTCTTATGATAAAACTCTTTCCCCTCTCTTGTGCAAAACACAAGTGCAACTCACTTTCCTGTCTTCACTAGGTCCATAGGCCACCATTTTATCATCACATCAGTTACTAGAGTTCATAAACACAACAGACATTCAGAAATAAATTTGTAGGTTCCACATACTCAATAAGTGGATGTTGACTATCATCCTTTAATAATCTAAGTAATAATAATTTATAAAAGTAATTTATAAATTAAAAATCCTAGACCACAAAGTTTCACTGCTGTCTTTCAAACATTTACAGAGAAATGTAAATAGTAAATAAGTATCATCAGACATCATTCCTGCTATGAACTGGAAAAAAAAGGGACAGTTTCTAGTTGCTTTACATACACATACATGCAACACGTAGCTCTTGATTCCAAACTTGAGCAAGCAAATTTCAGGGAACATTGCAGAGCAATGAATCATGAGCATAGGTGCAAACATCCTTAGTTAAATAGTAACAATTTTAATATACAAACTATGCCAAAACTTGGTGGATTTTTTTCCATGAGAAAGTTATCTTATCATTGAAAATTCAATCAGTACATTTTATCACACTGAATAAAAAGCAGATCAGCCAATAAAATGTATAGGACTACTTAATAAATTCAGAAGTCATTTGACAAGATTTAATACTCAAACCTGTTATCAACTCCAAAAATAGGAATACAATGGGAGTATTTTATTCTGTATGAATACCTATAAAATACCTAGCCAAACATCTTACACAACAGGGAAATATTGAAAAGATTTTCTTTGAAATTATGAACATTGCATTTGATATTGTACTGCAAATTTAGTCAGTAAAATAAGACAAAAACCCCATAATCCTTGGGGGGGATAAATAAAAATATCACTATCTCAAATATAATTGTGAATTTAGAAAATATAAAAAACATGAAAACATTTGGAATCAACAAATATCTTTAGCAAGGTTACTGGATATGTGTTCAATCTATGATTTTTTTTATATTTGAGCAAAAAAATGAAATAAAAATTGTATCATGCAATAACATTAACAAACATTAAATATCAAGATGTTCCAGCCTTTAAAGTGTAAACTAACATCCTTATTAAGATGAAAGGAGACCAATAAATTGTTGAATAATTTGTGCTTATTGGAAAATACAGTATTACAACGTTGTCAGTTTTCCATGCCTATGTATAGATTCAAAAATGTCACAACCAAAAAATCCTAGCAGATCTCTTAATAATATTAAGAGAATATATGAATATTCTTATATTCATATATCTAATATGTTTATGTGAAGGACGAACAATAACAATAATACAGGGGAAAAAAAACACCGGTAGATTTTACCATGTATCGCACATTAAAAACTCACAATAATTACGTCAATGTGATATTGTGCAAGGATAAAGAACGTGAACAATGGAAAAGAATAGAGGACCTGGAAGTGGCTTCCATGCGTGTCATCTGACGGTGGCCGACACTGATGCATGGCTCATATTTCTCTTAATAAATGAAGAACGTATGCCCTCAACTGCTGGGAATGCAACAAAATACTTTCAACTGTCAACCCTTTATGAGGTTTGGCTGAAGAAAACTGGTTTGCTCAAGGTCATAGCTCCTTCTGGGGTTTGCCTGTATCTATTGAGCTATTAACACAGGGACATAGAAACCTGGCCCTCACCCCATCTCAGGACAACTGTGAAAGGCCATCTCAGATCCGTACCTCACCATGGAATATTCAGAGGTTTTTGTTGTGATGAAGACAGCGCTCAACCTCACTTTCTGTCCAATCCTCTTTCTTCTTTATCCCTTCTACAGTTGCGAGTTCCCAAGAGGGCTCCTTAACAAATGTCTGGCAAATTAATCTTCATTTCAGAGTCTGCTTCATTGGGAAGCCAAATTGCAGTAGTTAGTGCCAGGAATGTTCAAAAAAGCAGATGCTAATATGTAATTTCAGAGCTGGATCATCTGCCGCCTGGCTGAGGATGACAGTGAGCTACTGCAAAGTCCACTGAGCAGTAGTTCCAGTTACAGCTGCTGGGCAGATGTGATTATCTTTGCTTGAGAAGAATAATCGGCATGGTATATGGTCATTAATATATATATATATTCTCTATTATCAGAAAAGTAGATCATACATTTTTCACATTTACTTGGACTAGATAAAACATTTCTGCCAGGACAGTGTTAAATCTCTTTGTGGTGTCATGATAGAGCCCAAGTATCCTGCCCCTTCTAGGTGACCCATAGAACATCCCATTGACTCACCAAACAGATGTCATTATGATGAGTAGACTGGGTTAATCAGAAATAGCTAGTGAATTAAAAGCTTGATACAATCCCTGTGCACCAAAGGATGGTGAACCAACCCCACACAGATTAGGCCCTCATTAAATTAGCAAAGTGTTTGAGGGTTCACTGGTGCTTTACCCTCTAAAGGAAAAGATAGTTTTTTCCATTTTTTTCCACTAAGGGCAATTTGTAGATGGAAACATCATGTGCCTCATCTGGGTACATTGATCTGAACTTTGACATCAAATTTCACTAGAATCTGCCAGCTTTGAGGAAGGTCCAGAGTAGAACATCACTCTTCAACAGATACATGTTTTCTAAGTAGATTATGGTAATAAATCTGACAGACTGGTGGTATCTGTTTCATTAACATTGAAAGAGGTTGTGAGGAGTGCTTCAGAAAGAATACAAAGAGACCAACAGGCCAATCATCAACCAACAACTGACAATAAGAAAGGAACTAGAATGATCAGAGGGGGACCAGGGGAAGGAGGGAAGGAAGGAAGGAAGGGAGAGGACCATGAACACAAACACGAGCTATATAAACAATAAGAAAAAATTTTAAAAATGGATGCAAAGTCTTAAGGAAAGAATTATAACATAGATCTTTAGGGGCTTTTGCCAAAGCTATGCACCTTCTGCAAGTCTTTGAAAAGTCTCTGGAGTTAGTGTATTAGTAGAAATGGAGAGCATCTGACCATTGCAGGTGACCACATGGTCAGAACTGTTGTCACAAGTAGAGTTCTGTTAGATTCCCCTTGTGATGAGGTCAAATGAATGTAACAACAATTTACTGTAAGATGGAAGTGGAAAATCATGACTGTCAAGTTTGGGCAGGACTGGAGAAGACCCGCTTGTTACATGAGGATGTAGCTCAGGCCCTCCTGATAGCACTGCTGCCAGTACCTCTTCTCTGTTCACATGTATGGCCAAATGGCAGATCCATAATACAAACTGAAGGGTGGGAAGTAAAACCAGAAAGATTCAGGATCCAATCAAATCAGGAACATTTTTAGCGGTCCAGTGATATTCTATTCTCCAAGTAAAGGCTAAAACATTGCATTTGATACCAAAAGAAAGGAAGGGCTTTTTATGTGAGTTTGAGAAAAAGTCAAGCTTGATAACATGGTGAATTTGAGTGTGCAAGTGAAACTTGGTGCAAAGCAGCACCAAGCTAAACAAGGAGGGAGGTTGACATTTAAACAGATCCTTAGGGTTCTTTGACCGAGGCTCATACAACTGCAAGACAAACCAAATTTCAGGAAAAGCAAAAAGTAAAATTTCTTTAAAAATAAGAAAAGAAGTAAGAATCATTGAGGCTACAAGTGGTCTCTTATATTACCCCAATTATTGTCCAATTGCTACAGTCCTAAACAAAGAAAGCACAAACCCAAAGATGGCATCTTCCTATAGGCCACATTCCAACAGAGAAACAGAAGTTCAAAGATGGTGTCTCCTTCCCACTCTAAACCTGAAGCTGGCATTTAACACAAAGTATAGTTTTTCAGCAAACTCCTCTCATCAGAAGTACACAGATTTCAGGCTTTCCAGGTTCCAAGCTTTTCCAACATATATGGATTTCAAGTTTTTCAAGTTTTCCAAGTTTTAAGTTCCCCAGGTTCCAAGTTTTCCAAGTTTTAGTCTTTTCAAATTAAAGGACTGCACTGTGTTTCTCACAATCTTTCCTCCTCCCTGAAGTGGCCAAGTCCCATGGTGATGACTCTCCCAGTGCTGGACTGCAGTCTATAATGATGAGATCCACTATGCTGCTTCTGCAGGTTTTTATCATCTCATGTCAAACTATGCCCACTTTGCTTCTTTTCTTGCTTGCCTGCTAGGTATGTTTCATCCTGGCAATCTAATTAGCACCCCACTAACACCCCTTTTCAGCTGTCCATCTGACTATATAAGGAAGAAACATTCCAACAGAGCTTTTGACAGTACCCACCATCAAATTTTGTATGAAAAGATAAGCCCTTCTAACACTCTTAGTTACAAGCTTTGAGGGACTACCTACAATAGTTGACTTTCTTCTGTGCTTCCAGTATTTTTTTTTAATCTCATGTGAATTTCTTTCATTGTCATACTCTGTCCAGAACCAGGCTGGTAACTGTTCTGGAAAATGTAATTCCAGCCTTCTCTGAAATACAGAGAACACCTCAGAAAAGAGGGACAATGATGTGAGTTGACATTAGACATGGCAGGCAATCAGGGGTTTGTGAACAATTCCATTAGGCCAACTGCTTTTCTGGAATGTAGCCACACCCAGGAACTGTCTTAGGGCAGTTTTAAGCTTTAGTGACAAAGTTTAGTATTTGTAAGCAGAAGTACTGTTAGCAAAGACTCAAATATTCATCATCTGCTTTTTGCTAAAAACAAAGATCTATAACCTCTACAATAGAGAATCCAATATGCTTTGCAATAGATTTTATAGGTCTCAGATTTTTTTGTTGTTTCTATGTCTTCTTCAGTTAATTTTGTTCATTTCTTTTTTCTTTAATGAAATTGCATCTGAATGTATATCTTATCTTTTTTCTTTCATGTCCCTTTTATAAGAACTAATATTTGGTTTATTTTTCTTTTTCTTTTACAAAATAATATCTGGAAAGAATCTATAGACAACTTATTTGTTATTTTTTAAAATTAATTTTACTTTGGGTTTAATTGTTTACTTCTGTCTTCAAAAGGAAATCACCTTTTACTTTGTAAGTTCTGATTGCATATCTATTTCATTTATTTAAACTGTTCTTTAAAAGCAAGCTCAATATGCTCTAGCAAATATATTCTTATGCTCAAACAAATACATTTATAGTTACAAATTTTCTTCTCTGTACTGCTTTGCCTAAATTCATTTCTTTTGAAATATAAAGATTTATGTTTTTAGTTTTATACTTCAGTTTTCATTTCCTTTTCCACTTGAGTTTTATTTGGAACTGTGTTTTTCCATTTTGGTAATGGAGAAAGTATGTCTATGTGTATCCTCTAGTCTTTCACTCTTAATTTCTATTTTATTGTATTGCAACACCTTTTTAAAAAAATTATCGTTTGCTTAAAACAACCTGAGTCATTTTATTTTTGGTAGGCTTTCTAATTTTGCTTTTCTTTTGTTCCTTGTTGAAAGCACATGTTGAATTAATTTTTTAATCCATCTTAGCATTTATCTTTCAATCTATTACTGTCATATTGTCATTGTTCTGTGAAGATTCTGTCATTTGATATTCCAAATTAATGAACTTTTATAGCAAACTGTTTTTCATTTCCTTTACTAGCCTCCGATTTTACCAAATTATAATGTTTTAAAAATTTAGGTACATCTATAGTTCTCTGCTAATTTATATGAAATGTTTTCTTATATAATCTTAAAGATTCATTTTTTAATTTCCTTGTTTGATTCTGGTAAATCTCTTGCCAGGTGGTAAAAGGATAAAAATGAGTTCTGTCACCAGTTGGCTGGGAGACAATGGACTGGCAGGCTGTGACCACAGATTTAGTGACCACAGCTTGGTAAACTCTCAAGGGTGAGCTGAAAGATTCATTTTTCAGTTTTTCCTCTCCTGGGAACAGTCCTGTCTTTAAGAGGACAGCAATATGTAAAAACACCATGTTTTTCCCTACAGCAAATATGGGCATTCTCTCCACAAAAGCCATGGCATGGGTGTTTTTCCCCAGTTTCCTCTTGTAGTTATTCTTTTTAAGCTGTATGGTCTTACATGACAGAAGCTTTACTTGCTATGCTAAATCACCTTGTAAAAGAGAACCTTTTATAAGATTTGGGAAGTCCGCTGCTTATCCCCCAATCCAAGTAATCAAAAAAGCAAAAAAGCACCCCACCACACACACAGAGGATACATTAGTAAACAAGAAACCATCTTTATAGACTCTTCCATTGACTATTATTAGCTTTTTTGCATATTCCCAAACAACAACAATTAGAAAAAAGGTCAGTTTTGTAATGAACTTTTTAAAAATCAAAACAGTGTAATCCTGAAGAATACTGAGTTCATGTATATATATATATATATATATATTTACACACACATATGCAAACACACAAATAATATATACATAGATACACATGTACACATGTGTATATATACACATACACACATACATATGCACAGGTACATATATGCACATATATATATTTGGCCTTCATAAGTAAAAGAAATTCTCACATTTGAATCAGCTAAAGAAATATATCTATATCAAAGTATTCAAAAAACACTTTAGTTGTTATTTTGCATCTGGTCAAGCTAAACTCCAGTCAATAGTGCCCCATTTATTCACAAAATAATATTATCCTGATAGACTGTGGAATTCAAGAGGCCAATTTCTTGAATGCATTTTCATCTACTTGTCAATTTGGAGATAATAAAATTCACTGCTTCAGAAAGAAGGGGAATAATATTAGATTTACTGAGCTTTATTCTCATGTTAACATTCCAGAGTATTTTTTAACCTTACATTTTGGCATATTTTCTCCCTGGCTTTTTTCCTCTTCTTCCAGATCAATTCCCATTTGGAGTTGCAAATTTATTAAAGGCGTCATTTAAGTGTTCATAATGAAATCACTGAAACTGTGCTATATGTCATTTTTCATAAGTTTTAAAATGTATTCTTTTACTAACTTAATGGAATCTTTTACTGCTTTTAGTTTTCCCATCAGTGACTCTGTACCTGATTTGTCATCTGACAGGGACATCTACTGTCTTGAGTTTTAATGGAAACAATTAACTCAATCAAATTCATATATTTCCATAAAAATTATACTAACTCAAATGGAGAATGGAAATAATTTCTGAAAATTCTTTTTCTCTGTGATAGTACACTAAAACTTAAGCACAAAATAATAAAAATATTAGTTTTTCAGGGGTATAGACTCCTCTCACACATTATCTTTCTTTCCAGATATTTATTTTCCTAAATATATACCATTACACTCTATATTATCAAGACATTAAAACACATGAATCATGTGGAAAATTTCTAAAATATCTGGGCAGCAAATTCTAATTGTGAACTTAAAGTTATCTGCAAAAATAAGGTAGATGAAAATTTGAATTCATAAATCTAGTGGAAAATTCCTCAAATCCAACGCCTGAAATAGAGATGCCTCCCTTCCTCCTCTTTAAGTGATCCTAATAAAAGTCAGTGTAAGTCCTACTCCCTTCATGCATTTGCATATATTTATCTTCTATTTTGGAATCGTTTTCAGTGACTCAACCATTCCAGGTTACAGTGATGGAAATAGAGAGAGAAGTTTCTTGAATGACACTAACTTGGGTTAAAACATCCATTTTTGTTAGTGTCATATTTATTATTTCTTTAGGGTATAAAATTATTTAATAAAACATTGCATAGAGACATTGTCAATTGAGGATATAAATCAATTGATGCTCAATTTCTATAAAGAATTCATTAATGGAGAAAATTATTTTTTTAACTTCACAAACAACTTTTTGAATCAAGTTTACAGTTATTTTAATTAAAATACCAAAAAGGAATTGATATAGCACAAAATTGATGTAACAGTGATGTGTTACTTTGAAAACAAATTGTTATTTTGAAAAAGATTTATTCTCATGTAGATTAATCACGTTTGCTTAATATATTTTAATGAAATCTTTAATTTTTGGAAAAAAATCAATGTTATTTTGCTAATACTACTTCTAAAATTAAAATCTAGTCATGCATCATCTCTTAAGATTCTATTTATTTCATTCAATAATTTTAAAAAGTAGTGAAAGGTTCCTTGTACAATATTCACAAGTTGGTTATTCACCAATGAAAATTTATAACTCTAGAGATGCTTCCATTTGTTGTTTTGGTTATCCTTCTGGGTTACCTTGTCTGCCTTCTAAATGCAGCCTAGCAGAACATCCAGAAATCTTATTAGAAATGTTGTTTATTTCTTTCTTAACGCAGGAACAGTACTAAACACAGAGAACGAACATAAAGATAAGAGAGGCATAATCTCTACCCTTAGAGAGCTTTCAATATTGGTGGTAGAGACAAACAAGTAAGCAAATAAACAAGTGAGATAATTGTAGGTTGTAATAAGGATTATGAAGAGACTGAACAGTTAAATGAAATAGAAAATGACAAAGGGTGCTAATTTAGTTAGAGGAACAGGAAATGCTGAGATACCATTCCTGGTGAAGAATAAGAATATTCTAGCTGTGGGAAGAATGAGTAAGGAAGCATTTTGCAAAAAAAATGAAGACAGAGCCAAAACACTGAAAGTTTGACTATGAGGAACAAGAGTGGAATCTACATATGACATTTGAGCAGAAGCAGATTTTTATTTTAAAATGTTAAGAAACTGACATATTTAATGAGGGAGTTAGCAGGAAGGGTGAAAACAAAGTTAAAGGAAAGGGAACAGAGAATTGATATTTTATAATTCTTGAGTTTTATACTTTCTAGTACTATCCTTATAAACACCCAATTGAAGATTTATCTCATCAGAATATGAATAAGATGTGACACTTTCTATTTATTTCCAAGATCCAGATTATTCAAGCCCCTCAGCTTATGTACACTTATACAATCTTAGCTATATGACTGCATGTCTCTTTTATGCTGTTTTTGCATGGAGGAGTTTTTCCCAAAGTATATTTCTAAGGACTGCAGATCATGGAATATTTATGAAAGCAGCACAGAGCAATTTCCTGGTCAAATGTATCTTGGAGATATTGGGTTAAATATTGTTGACTTGTTTCTACACTATGTTGCAAAAAAAAAAAAAATTAACACAGTGGTTCCTTTCATCTGTGGTTTCCCTTTATCTGCTTTTTTATCTGTGGTTTCAGTTACCTATGGTCAACCACACTTTGAAAATATTATGTACAATAAAATATTGGAGAGAAAGGGACATATCACACTCACATAATATTTACTACAGTATATTATCATAATCACTCTATTTTATTAGTAGTACTGTTGTTTATCTCTTGTGTGTTTACTGAATAAATTAAACTTGTGTCTGTATAGAAAACAATGTAGTATATATATATAAGATTTGGTATACATAAGGTTTGATACTATGCCCCACCATCCATGGGACTCTTGAAAAATATCTCCCTTGCGTATGGGAGTGCAACTGTATGTTAAACTACTTATAAATCTTAGAAAGATATTATAGACAAAACTATTCAAGTTTTATTTAGCATTGTTTCTTTTCCCCCCATGAATCCTAATGTTGTACTGAGCATAATTTAAGAAATGTTAGCCTAGAGAATTTCATTCAAACATTTTATTCTGGTTCCACTTTATTTAACTTGACCCAGGGTTTGACCTTTATCTTGACTGTTCTTCTCCAGTCCAGCAAACTCAGAGCTGTATATACGTTCCCTCTCATCCCCGTTTCTTCTTCCCATTTCACCCTTGTTGATGGTGATGCTACTACCTTAGAACAGATGTTCTCCTATGGCACCGGTAAAATATATACATCCTACCAATAAAGTCAGCTTTAAAATTTAAGCTGGAAAAATATAAACATTAAAATCCACAGCAAATTTGAACAGTTCCTTAATGATCACATAATGAACCTAATTTGTTCGGTGAGCTAATTTGAAAGTCTAATTCCAAAAGCATAATAATTTGATAAATATCATGGTTTTCATTTTATAACTTCGAATATTGATAGGATCATTATCCACCCACTTGCTTATTCCAAAATAAAACCTGCAAACAGTGAATGCTGTTTCTTATTATCTTTCATTCCCTAAGCATAAATTGTGAAAATTTTACTAGTGTGATAAATGAAACAGTCCCCCACACCTCCTCCACCCCAGACAGAGATTTCAAACCCTTAATCTGAATATTGGAATTTTCAGTTGATTTAGATCATTAAAAAAATAGAGAAATGAATTCTTAATAGTGTCTGTAGGTATTTCCCCAACATTGTTCATCTAGTCTTAAATATTAAAATTTAAAAAAAAAGATAATAAAAGAAAATGAAGATTGACATTGTTGACATGTTTCTAGAGGACAGATTCTGGGATTGCTCTTCAAAGAGTGATTGCATGTCTGTTTTGGATACCAGAGAGAAAGGCCAATGGTCCTCAACCACCTTTGGGATGTGCTGCCCATCTGACTAAGGAGAGAGTGCCTGCTCCCAGACTAGCAGCCACACCTGGAGCAGGTTCAGAGCTTGTCAAAGGAGGGTTTATAGATTTGTTCAGGCTTGGTAAATGGTGCAAATGCTTTTGGAAGATGCTGTTTCACTGGAAGATTTGTGGCCTTCTGTTACTGGTCATATGCTTCTGCCACAAGAACTGCTGTTATTACTTCAGAGGAATAATTGACTCTGGTTAAGCTAATGATCACATGATAATTATAAAATAAATGAATAAATAATTTAGGCAAACTAATCTGTGAATGACCGTTGTTCAGTAATAGCTGCCCAGATGTGACAATATTGGTTAAGACAAGCAACTTTGATAATATTGATACTGGACTGGCCTCCATAACACTAAATAACCAACAGATTTATTTATATCTAGAACACTATTTGTTTTCTTAGTTCTTAAAATTTATTTTCATTCACTACCTGTGTGTGTGTATTTTACATCTTAGCATACCCTGAGATTTTCCCATCCCTATGTCAACAGTGAACTTTCATCCTGATCTCTTATATCCTTCTCTTCCTTGTTTCGCCCTCCCTCCCCACCTTCTCCCTTGTTCTGTGCTTTAGCTTTGTTGTCAATTTGCTATTTTAACTTTTTTTTTGTCCTTTGGTTCATTTGTTTTTTTCTATCCTACATATAAGTAAGACCAGTATTTTTAGTATTTTTCTTTTTCTTTCTGACTTGTTTCTAAGGCACATTCTTAAGTAGAGTAGTAGTATCATGTTTTATATAGAGAATGAGTAATTTTTTTCTCTTATTTTACTAAGGAATTTAGAACATATGCCTAATTTCTCTAAAAGCTTTATCTATAATGTCAGAACTTTTTCAGTGAATATGGTGACAAAAATCTTAACATCTTGATATATTCTTTAAGTTCATATGTCTCTAGTCACAGGTAGCTCCTCTTCAGAGGAGCAGGGACTAGTGCTGGACTGGCAGATGTAATAGATGGTCTTCAATTTTTTGAAACTATCTCCCTGTTAAATGTAGTAAAGTTGAGTTCAGTGCTCAAATTTATTAATAGGAAGGTCTTATTCAGGTTTCTTTTAGTATTTCACAATTATAGTACAGTTAATATAGTGTTTAATTTGTATAGTAATATTATTCTGATGTTATTAGATATAATTGAATATATAATTTGAACTCACAAACTTATTTCATGGGTCCAGAGTCAGATATACTTATGTACATAGCTCTCTCAATTATTTATTAACAAACTGGAAAAGTTAAACAATTCTTCTGGATCTTCAACTATGAATTGTAATAAAAATATTGACCCCAAAAAGTGTTTGAGGAGATAATAAATTTGACATACTTTGCATAATATCTGACAAATAGTACACCCTTCACCAATTATTACTATTATTATTATTATCATCATTGTTTTGAACAACAAAATAAATGAAAATGATTTACATATTAATAAATATTTAGGATCAAACTGAAGTTGGAAGTAAAACCTGGACCTAGTATCAGAACAGCCTATTTGACTTCAATTTCCATAAGTTCAGGTAGAACTATGCACACCATGTCTGTATGTAAAACTAAGCTGCTTTTACTCACCTATGTGCAACCATACCCAGAGTCTTCATAGTGTGATAGGTAATTTATGACAAAATAATCCTACCTTTTTCTTTCCCAACTCCCTTATCCTGGATAAATCAGTTTCCCTTTCTAAACCTCTTGTTTCTTATCAAATTTTGGGGTGTAATATAACTTGTACAGATATACTGATTCCTACCAGTATACTATGAATTTTATAACTTAGAGTTAATAGATAATAAATACAAGTCATGACTTTTATCTTTAAAAATTTAGTTTGAAAAATAGGAGATCAGAGAATATTTTACGGTTGATATGCTGTGTCAGAAAAGCATGTGAAAGTTATTTTAGATTATCAAATATTATTTGCATTATGCTAATATGTTAAGACTCACTACTCATCAGCAATTTCTAGTACAAGTTTTGCTGCCTTTTAAGATTCATAGATAGTACTGAACAGATGCTGAATAACTGACATGCGATCCTAATCAACTTCTGTTGTAATCTCTTTACTTATATTTACACTTAAATTATTCATTTTGAAAAAATATTAGATGTTTTTTCATGGAAAAGATTTTAAAGTTGGACTCACATGTTTTTCTTGAACATATCTAATGGTTATAATAGCATATGGATTGGAGTTTTGCTAAAAAAATTTCATGAATAACTTACAGCTCAGGCTATCATTGAAAGATAAATATGACCCATACGTAGAAAAAGAAGGTACATGTTAATGACCTTTGTTTTATGACTGTCTGGGTCAATGTTTATATCAACAAATCATTTAGTGAGAATGATATCTCCTCTAACACTTGATTTTTAAAATCTAACACAAGTTATTTTGGACAGTATTTAAGTTACATGAACAAGTAAATAAAATTAATATATAATATAACAATGAAGATAGATGCATATCAGATGGGATTTCTATTGAGTGTTTTGTGATCCGGTAAAGAAACAATAAAATGATTTAAAAAAAGGTATCTCATTAATGAAAACTATCATTCCATTTAAGAAATAGAAAAAAAAAGGAGAGAGAGAGACAATTCCCAACTATCTTCTGATTACCAAGCTTTTGCCATTCAGTTCTTAAAAAATTCTGCATTATGATATTGATAATCCATTTAATTATTTAATATTATCAAGGCTAGTACAACATGCAGTGATAGTCCTGCACTATCATTTTGATTCTTTGTGTGAAGGAAAATGAAATTAATTGGCCAAAATTTACTTATTTATTAAATACTCTTCTCGGTTGTTTGGGCAACATCGATGTGTAGAAATAGGCAAAAATCCCTTCTTCTTGGAACATACTTTTTAATAAGGAAAGTGAAGCAACACATATATTAATAAATAAACTGTAAAGTACATTAGAAGATAATAAGTACTACAATAAAGAAGGGGAAAATCTGGTAAAATGAACTCTGAATTGCATGAATGATAGGGAGGTGGTTGTACCTTTAATATGCAAGAAAATCTTTGAGCTCTGTGAAATTTAAAAATAATCTTGAAGAAAATAGCGAATCTTGAAGAAAATGGTGGGTTTTGAGGCTTTGAGTATAATGAGGACTCATGATGAGTAGTATAGTCAGACAAGAACATCTTTGAAGGTATCTCACTGCTATGTTGAGGAGACCAGGGAATGGCAGGAGACCGGGGAATAGCAAAGAGACCTGAAAGAGGCAGGATCCAGCCTGGAGATCATGACAAGTTGGTCCAAGCTGGTCACAGTACAAGTTGGTCACAGTAAAAAATATTAGATGAAGAGATCATGGTTATAATTTGAGCATAAACAGGGTCTCTTCACAGACTTGCAGTGAAGGGAAAGAGAGAGGAATGAAAAGCAACTAAAAAGAAGGATTTTCATCAACAGAGAAAAATAAATATGGAGCTGAATTTGAGGAGATTTAAATTTTTTGGATACTTGACTTTAAAATGTTCCTTGAACATGATGTTGAGATGTTGAAAAGGGAGTGAATATCTTAGCCTAGAGTTCTGGAGAGAGGTGTAACAGAAATTAAGTTGGGTGTCATTAATAATAAAACTATGTGACTAAAATTACTAAAGACATGACTGGAGACAGAAAGAAAAAAGAGAAAGTCTAACAGCACTTGATAAGAGTTGGTATCACAATTTTGCTTTTTGGAGGCTTGTATTTTGTCAATATAGTATGAAACAGCTATGTACAGCTGAGCAGACCACCTTCAGGAAAAATATTCAAAATCAGAATCTCACAGACACCCAGGCCAGAAAGAGGTGTGTATTGGTCATCAACTCTCTAACCTCTGGGGATAACAAATACAAATGCAAACACATATGCACCCAAACAACTTTATATAAGTCTCATGAATAACTCATTTCTCTAGTATAACATTTATTGGTGGTTTAGACACAACGCTAGGGAAAGAGGACATGTCAATTTTAGGTATTTTTCAGTAAAGATTCTTAAAAATGTGTCCTTAAGATTTTTTTAAGTAAAATTTAAACCTATGGCTTTATATGAATATGAACATCATGTAATTCCAAATTCTTAGTAATACCTAGATTATATGAAAATGCGGTTTAAGGTTTTCTTCAATTTCTAAATTCCTTGATAGCAAGAAACTTACTTTAGCTTTCTTTATATGTCTTATTCTCCCAAACTCACATCATGTAACATTTATAAGTTCAGTACAGCATTCTTTTATATACTTTAAAAATTCAAAGTCATAGACTGATCTAATTTGGAGGCTTGACAAAGGACGGTTCTTTAGATGATGATCAAATGGTAATCTTAAATAGCAGAGAATCTTGTGAAGCTTGTAGAACAGGGTTATTTAATGGGAATGTGGCCCCTCGCCCCTAGCACCACTTGGGTTGAAAAATTCATTACCACAGCCCAGTGCTGTGACAATGCTTTCTTAATAAAAAATCAACTAGACAGAGAGTCTAGAAATAATAGGAAAGCTTTGTCTGGTATTCAAGTGCTGCATAGTTAAGAGAAGGGCTACTCTATACAAACACGAACAACCAACACTTTGTTAGAGAAGGTAGAACCAACTCCAACCTGAATGGGAAATGTCTTTGACTTACAGTCTTTAGTAAATTCCATTTAAGAAATATAACATTCAGTTAATCCCTAAATAGATCCAAGCTCCACTTTCCTCATCTGCAAAATGGGAACAGTGATATCTATATAGATCTATATCTATCTAGATCGATAGATAGATAAATCTATCTATCTATCTATCTATCTATCTATCTATCTATCTATCTATCTATCTATCTATCTATCTATCTATCTATCTATCTATCTATCTATCTATCTATCTATCTATCTATCTATCTATCTATCTATCTATCATCTATCTTATCTATTTTTAACAAGGGATGAATGTTGTGAGTGCCAAATAAGATCACAGGAAGTCGAAGGTTTGGAAGTGGTCAAGTTTAGCAAGTTCATTATGTCACAGGTGTTACACGGCCATGGTCTTCGTGGTTCTAACCAACCTTAATTTGCTTAGAAAAGTCGGGCATTTTAAAATATGGAAGTAAAATTGTGATGATGTTAGATGTCAGAATTTTATGAAAATGGTAAGAGCACAAAAACTGCTATGTTTTCTGCTTTGGTCCACGATGGTCAATTGTTGTATCCTATGTTGTTGAATGTGATCAAGAGTTGACCCTAAGCAATTCCTGCTCCTTTCAAACCTTCCCACCATCCTTGATCAGCCCAGGCTACCTATCATTGCTAGTCCCTTAACAGGGGAGTGCAATTTTACTCGGAATCCTCTCCCTGGCCTGGAGGGGCAGGTACCCTAATGTCCTTCCACGCTCTGTCGGGACACCCCTTCGCGCCCGACCCGCTGCCCAAGGTCCTCGCCGCGCGCTGCCCCGGGTCCCCGTCGCGTCCGGGACGGCGGCGCGCCACAGCGCAGGCTCCGCGGCCCGAGCAGGCGCGTCAGCCCAGCTCGGCGGTGGCGCGGGCGGCGGGGACGCAGCGGCCCCCGCTCTGCGCCCGCCGCACCCCCCGCAGTCCCCGCCGTCTGGGCCGGGATCCGCGGCGTCCTGGTCGGGCGCGGAGGGCGGGGCGCCTCGGGGTAAGTGCCGGGGGCTGCACTCGCCCGGGAGGGACGCGAGCGGAGGGCGAGGGGCGGGCTAGGGGTCTGTGGCGGCTGAGAAATAAATGCTGCTGCAGAACCCGGTGCTAGCCTGGGCCGGCGGAGGCGCGGGAGGCACTGCGGCGTGCAGGGGGGAGGCGAGCGCTGCCCGGCGCGGGGCGCCTCGCTGCTGCAGCCGGGTCACCGCTGCGTCCAGCGGGATGGAGGAGGGCAGAGGGCCGGGGAGATTTAGGGAATCCAGGGCTCCTGGCATGGTGGTTTTCTGTGTGAAGAGCTCTTGGCCACCGTCCCCTTTGACAGGTGGGAGGTGAAGCTAGCGAGCAGAGTGCCGAATTTCTCCCGCGCCCCTGCAGACCGTTAGGATGGCTCTTCTGTTTGCCAGGGGTAGGGTATAAAGGTGGGAGTAGTACCCGCTGCTGTGAGCAGAGATGTCTGAAAGCAGATGCCACTGTAGGGAGGGGGGGAGGCCCACCCGGTGCCTTGAGTTGACATCGCGCCTTCTGGCCCCTTCTGGCCTGGCTTTTGGCCTTTGACAAGAACCAGTGTTGTCCTCAGTCAGAAAGGATTATGGCAGAGATCCTTCTGTCTTGCTTTAGGGACTGCATAGGATGAATGTAAGAAAATAAGAATTCCAGGGAGAAAGGGAGATGGAAACATAACCTAGGAGAAGCATATGCATAAGGAGGAGATGGAAGTTAAGTTAATATCGAGGAATGTGACAGGTTTTTTACTCTGTAGAAACAGTTACAGAGAAACAATTTATGATTTGGAACTGAGGAATGCAGAACAAGTTTAAATATATTAATATAAGCGACTTTTTTTTTTAAGGCAGCAGATGGGAAAGAATTTAATTCTCATTTGAGCTTGAAAAAAAGTCATTAAAATATGACTAAGAAGATTATTTGCAAGAGTCTAACCACACTTGCTATTTTGTTTCGTATGTTACTTCGAATGACTAGAGAGGGAAGCCCTGTTTTCGGTGATAAACGTAGTACTTGGAAAAACCCCCAAAAGTGAACTTAAATCAACATACACCTTGTGTAACTAAAGGAATCCTACACATTTAATGTATATCAATTAAAACACAGTGTATTTAGATTGTGAAACTTTTTGATAATGATTTTTTCTTTAATCTCTGTCAATTCTTTAATATTTAATATTTAAATTTCTCTTTTCCTATAAAATAGTTCAGTCACTTTTGAAGAAATAAGCTTAATTGAGCAATATAGAAATGATAAATGTAAACAAGCAATTCAAACATGTAAACACAAGGTAACCATTTTAATACTCTTAAACTTCCATTCAAGTAACTTTCTCAACATTTAACATACTGCACAATTCAATGTGTGATTTTATACAAATGTAGAATCAGGAATTTTGTATACTTGCTTTTTATACCTCATTGGGGTATTATTTTCTGTGAGTGATTATTTAAAATAACTTTACTACTAAACTATCACAAAAATATAGTGAAACGCAACCACAGAAAATTGAGCAGTGATGATCATATTTCCTCAAATGTCTTATTGCTCTTATTAGCTTAATAAATGTAAACATTTTTTTGTTCTTTCTTGTAGATCCACCTCCTGAAACTTAGCTTTTCAAGATGAAGTTTCTATTGGCGATTACCTTTTTTATTTTAATTTCTTTGTGGGTTGAAGAAGCCTATTCTAAAGAGAAGTCTTCAAAGAAAGGAAAGGGGAAAAAGAAGCAATATCTATGCCCATCGTATGTTCTACATGTCTTATATTTTTCTATGGAAAAATACTGTTGCATTTTTAAAAAATCAAATTAAGATGTTTTATTAAAACATGTCAGCAAAAAAAAGTTTCATATCAGAATATGCACTAATTCATAGGTAGAAAATGACAGGATTAAAAAGGTTTAGAGTGTGATAACTAATCCAGTTTAAAGTTGAATTTAAAAAGTTTTGTTCTTGAACTGGGCTTTTATAATTTTATACAGTGCTATAAATATAGAAGAAGAAGTTACTATTTTTTCTTATGCTAAACGTGAAACTTTAACAGATACTGATAATTCATATTTTGTGCAAATATAAGTTCAAAAAGGTGGTTCACAAAATACTCCTAAAATTGGTATTCATTAAAAAATCAAGTAACTATAGTTTTAAATATTTCTTTAGACTATATTGATACATGACAGAAGAAAATTCACATGGTGAATCTTTTTTGGAAAGATTTATGTTAGGAAATTAAGATATTTTCTTTAAAACATTATTAACTTTAAAATTGCTTATAAAAGTAGAATCTAGATCCAAATTATATACTTCCCTGCCACCCACAAACAGTTGCATGGTATGGATTCTGCTCTTTATTTTCTAATAACAGTACTTAATCTTACTGATGAATAACAACCGATTATATCCAATATGTGCAGCAACTGAACAGCATGTAAATGAATAACTTTCACAAAATATAAAACTTTAAGATAATAATATTACCTACACAATAATCTGAAATAAAGATTGATTTCCTTTTTAGGTAAATTTTTCATTTAGAGTTCTCAAATACCATATTGATTATGGATAGCAGTATTCTAACATCACCCATTAGTGTAAATGGTTACAGAGTTACAGGTGTTTTATAGGGTATATCAAGGCACATTTTGGAAAGTATACTATGTAAAGAAAAGATATTAGAATTGGCATGGGGTATATTTGTATGTGAGACTGGAAGTCTAGTATGGTGTTCCAGTAAAGTCTAGCTTTAAATAAAGCTTCTTATTAAGAAATAATTCCTGAATTTGTGTTTCAGTAGTCCCATTTAACCACCATTGCACAATCTGATATTGGCACCAGATATTTGGACCCATGGTAGGATGACTCAGTTATTTTCATGTCTGTGTGTCTAGTTGGGTATGATTTGTGTGATGGGAGCAGATAGAGAAATTACTACCTTCTTCACTGTTAGTGTTTTTGTACACAACTTGGAGATTCAAATTTTAGGGATACAGTTAGGTCTTATTCTACCCAAGTGGAAAGACATATTGATGAATGTTGGCTATTTATACAAATGTTGTGTGTGACTGTAGTCATGGTGATTTTAAATGTGGCAGGAAGTCATCCTGGAGGCACATATTTCCTATGTGAGGACATATATAGGGCTCTTTTCCTCTACTCCTGATCCCCCATTAAATATCGTAAATCAGAGAGTTCTGAAGGTTGCTTCGGGGAGCCTTGTAACTACCCTATACCTTATAAGGATCCTTTAGAGGATATTCTATCCCTTTTTGAAACTGCACTATTCAATCATCTTATATATGAGCTATGTATGCACTAACAGTGTGTGTACTTGTTTATGACAGATTTTCACTGTTAAATGTAGTAGAGAAAGTGAAACAATAAAGGTTTTCTTTTGGTGAATAAATCTTCCATTGGAAATGCAGCATGTCTGTAAGCCAGTATTTTATATATGTTGAGTAACTTACTGAAGTTTTATTTTTGACATTTTCTACTAATACATGTTTTAAATTTTATTTTACTTTATTTTTTATAAGAGTAGATAAAGGTTTGTGCACAGCTTACCATAATGATAGTGCCAAAAATCTGGCTTACTAGAAATTAGGTGAATATTGGAGATTTAGTTGTATATATTGCTTGTTTTCTTGTTTTATTAAAACTTTCAAATTTTTTAATCACTGAATTGTGACCTTCAGAAAACTAGAGTCCTCTCTGAATTAGATTGAACTCATTATATTAAAGTTCTTTGTACATCATGTTAAGGAACTGAGTAAGGAGTGATAAACAAATAAGCAAATGTTTATCTTTGAGGATGGTGCACATTGCTCATTCTATATAATTTGATTAAATATAAACCATCTTGACTAAGAAATATTTGAGATTTACAGAATTCAGAAATTACAGACTATCACAAGTGAAACTTGCCCCATTGATAGTTTGATTTATTTGCACTTTTTTTTGAGGTGATAGGGTTATGAAGACATAGGCAGTTAATATGTTCTATAAGTGTAGCAAAAAGGAGCAAAAACTTCCATTTTACTGTTATTATAGCATTCTCCTCCAAAACACATGTATAGTGTGATAAAAAATGCAGAAAAAATAAAGGATGGGGTTCTTTTTAAATTTTTTATGTATTGATTAATTTTTTTAGAGACTAGGTCTCACTATGTTGACCGGAGAAGTCCTGAACCTGTGAACTCAAGTGATCCCTAGCCTCAGCCTCCCAGGTAGCTGAGATTACAGGCGTGCACCACCACACCCAACTATTTTTTTGAGACTAGGTCTTGCTCTGAGGGATGAAGTTCTTAATCTCCTAAATTATAATTTTGATGTTGAGTTTCAATGCATAGACCTTTCCTGCATCTGTTATGTTTTTGAATTCACATTCTTCTGAGATGCTATGAAATTATACAAGTGCAGATATTTTCATTGGTTTTGGTGTGTAAGTGAAGGAGTAGTATCACTTTGACAAACTGATAGATTTGCTTTCAGCATTTTTAGAAATTTAATATAGTGTTAATAAGAAAGAAACATGCTTTAAAATAGTAAAACATTTTATATTAAATCTCTGGACACAGCTTTTTTTATTTTACAGCTTGAATTTGACATTGATCTAAATCTATTGTTCTGTCCTCTAATGTTCTTTATGTTCTGCTTGAGTGATTTTATTCCATCTGATGGCTGTGACTACTAGCTTGCCATGTTACTTCCAAATCTCTATGTGCACCTCTACCTCCTCTGAAAAATGCCCATTTCCATACATCCAGAATTTCAACCTGGTTCACCTATCTTAACCTCAGACTTAATTTAAAATTGCAGTGTATCCTTTTGTAGTAAAATGATACCACCACCTCCAAATAAAAATGTGGGGATCACTTTAGATGTTCGCTTACCTTTGTTTTTCATTTAATAGTCATGAAGACTCCTCAGTTTAGTCTTTATCATCTCTGGACCATGTCCTTCAATTTCATTCCCGTGTGGACTTTGCTTTACTTCTTCCTCTCCATTTCATAAGCTCTTTATCAGCATTTCTGCTTCTTGTCTTCCTTCACTTCGTATTCCATTCTGACCATAGGGTATGTTTTCTAAATCTTCAATGTTGTCATTTCAACATTCCAATTCTTAGAGTCTTTTAAGAGTCTTCATAACATTTTGATTAAGATTATGATTTCTGGATTCCACAAAACAAAGCTCTTTCTGAACTAGTCTTTGTTATTTTGATGCTGTGTTAGCTTGCTGTGTTAGCTTGTTGCTGTACAACAGTCATCATCAATAGTCTCTTTCTCCACTGGATCATAAGCTCATGAGAGTAGAGTCTTACTCAGTCACCAGAGATCAAAATAGTGTGTATACACAAAATACACATACAATAAAAAAAATTTTAAAGAGTGTGTGTGTATGGGGGGGGGCATAATCTAAAGTTCACTGACTTTACAACTTACTATATCTGAACTTTGCTAAGATGCTATGAAATGTTTTTTTTATGATCCTTAAGGACAATATTTAAAATTATGATCTCCAATTTAGAGTAAACTGGGTGAGTCAACAAGATAAATAGTAGAATATCTTCAGGTTAGATGATGATTCCTGGTAAAATGTTGATCTTTTGTTCAGCATTTTATCAATGAACAAAAGAAGGTAAGACAGAGGAAGCAGTCTTCCACACTAAGGATAATGTGAGTTGAGAAATATGAATATGTGACCTTACACTCAGCGTTAGTATCCAGTATGATCTTGAAGAACTAAAATAATCAGCTGAGTTCAAAATAGATCAAAGTAAAAATTGCACTTTGCTCCAGAAATTACAATTGGCTTGTTCAAATATAGTACAAAGAAAATATAGCATGGTAAAGCATCTTTAGAAAAATGCTAGATAACATTGAAATCATGAAATAAGTGAATATGCACATCTGTGTAAACCTACAGCTCATAAGTGAGTACCTATATAGTTATGAAGGAAATTAGTGTGTTTTTTTTTAACTAATCCTATGTCTATTTTTCCACCTATTACAATATTATTTAAAGCAAGTTTTGTAGTTTCTTCACTGTACTAGTCATTATTTTCATGGGAAAGAAAGAATAGTAATTTTCTTCTTTTAAAAAATGCCGTAGTGGAAATTGCAATTTAAAAAGTGCCATAGTAGAAATTGCTGAAGGAACGGAAGTATTTGAAAGATGTCTTCAATTTTCCAGAAGACTGTGAGGGAGTAGATGTTGCACTTGGCACCAATCATTAAAACCAGGACTAATGAGTAGATCCTACAAGGAGGGATATTTTTGGCTTCAAATTAGGAAGAGCTTTCTAATAGAGTTCAGACTGGATATAATTGACTGGGAAGGGAAGTGATGGACTTCATTGTAACTAGCAGTGCTCAGACAGAAGGTAAATTACTTGTCAAAGTCTGCATGTTTAACCATTGGATAAGTGGTTAAACAAGATGGTGATTCTTTTTATTTTAATTTGTGATACATAATGTTCATGATTTCTAATATACCATTTTTGACTACAGCTTTATGATTATTCAATAGCACAATGATATAGAATCATTTTTTAAAAATATTTTGATTCATATTTAAATAGGTCTGCCTTTATTTTTGCATTAAATAAATATAGCTTGGTCTTGTGTTATATAACATATAAACATAAGAAATATGTTTACATTTAGAATGAGAATTTCTTATTTAATCTTTGGTGGTTTTACTAGTCTTTCAGATATTAATTTGCTTATGAAAATAAGTGATTGGAAGTTTTAGTTGGAAGTAAAATTAATATGAATAATATGATATAGTTATTTAATACTTTGAGGTCTTGAACATTAATACAAATACAGAGGTTAGGGAAAATGTGTTAATTTCATGATTAGTATATCATACCTGGATCATTATGTTAAATTATGGCTACTATTTTTATGAGGATTAGAATTGCATAGCTCAGAGTCTTATAGTTAGGGTTTGCAGGTAAATAAAGTCTCTTATATGAGTGACTGTACTCTAGTTGGTTTTCTTGGAAGAACAGAAAAGTAATAATGTGCTACTTGAATAGCTGGCATTTAAGATGGGTTAGATTTGTATGACTTCAAATTATAGAACCAAGGCCAGTGAGAGGAACACAGAGAAAGACAAATTTAATATAAAGGATGTGATGTCTCCAGAGTGATTGAACATGTTTGGTAGGGACATCATCCAAATTGCATCATTGGGAAGCCAAAGAGTTTAATAGCTCTTTTCATCTTGAAGATTTCATGAGCCTATGATTAGATATACTGTTAAACTCCCTCACTTGACCTCTTATGACATTTTGTATCCACAGAGTATCTTTTGCTTCCATAGACTATCTAGTGGAATACTAGATTTAACATTAGCACTTTATATGGTGTTTTGTATTTTCATACTGATCTATCAATAGTAATAACTTTGTAGCTAAATTGTAAATGCTTTGGATGAGATGACTATATGTATATTAAACATATATGTACTTTAATTTAGTAAGTTTAATGATTTTAATTCTCTCACTTGTTTATTGAAAGATTTGTTGTTGGTAGTCTAATTTCACCCATTCATTCATGACAATTATATCTTTAATGATACAATCAGGTTGTATTGTTTCTGTGGTATTTTTGTTTTGTTATTCTTTGACTTAGAAAAAAATTAGTTTGCACCTTATCAGTGGAAAATTTGTTTTAACCAAGTTAAAATAAGAAATCCAGTTTCAGCATTAACTTACCAAAAGATAGGTATTTAACTGTATTCCAAGTAAAATAATATATTTATCTGCATATTATCTACCATTTTTTTTAAATTAAGGAATTTGACTGCCAAATTTGTTTTGTTTATTCTTTCTTTTGAAGATAATACTTTATGCAATAGTGTATGAAACAGAGTATATTTGCACATCTTCTCTATTCTTCTTGTTTCTAAAGAGGCATATCACTGCAGAGTTCCAGAACCCATAGCCTTTACAAATGAATTCCTTCTCATAGACATTATATGGAAATTTACACTTAAGAATTCATGAAGCAAATTATTCAAATTTATGTACATACAAATAACTCCTCTGAGAAATGATGTATATATGAAATAGTATTTCCAGAACTCTGATTGGAATAACAGCAAAACACTGATTAAATCACTCTAAGAATGTGTTGGATGACTTGGAACATCTGACCTGTGTTAGTCTCATGTAAGAAAACAATAGTAGGAATTCATGATTATTCAAGGAAATTTACTACTCAGTATCCTGAGAAAAACCTAATGGAAATGACTAATCCTCTGATGAGGGAGTGTGTCGTGTTCTTTACAATGATATGTAGCTCTCAGTTCCACCATGGACATAGCTGACAAGATAATCCTAATGTTTTATTGCAAACTCTTTTTTTTTCTATTTTTTTATTATTTATTTCACATCATTGTGGTCCCCGTATTTCTCTTATCACCAAATCACCGGTGACCCATCACCATTTTCCCTTCTGTTCTTCCCTCCCATTTCACCCCACTCCTTCCCTCACCTTTGCTAGATGTTTCATTTCTAGGGCCATCTTTATAGTTTTTGCTATTTCTTGCCCTTTTGTTTGATTTATCGAAAGTCCACATATAAGTGAAACCATCCAGTGATTTTCTTTTTCCTTCTGATTGAGTTCAACTCACGTAATCCATGTTCCATCCATGTTGCTGCAACATTGATGATTTTCTAATAATTTGACTCACAAATACAGATGTCTCCAGTTATTTCCAGTCTCCACTGAAGTCAATTATCAGATTATCTGGTGCATGTACCTGGTTTTAGGTGGGCCATTGTTGAGGTTCTACAGTCCTTTCCTCTGCTCCCTTAGTGCTTCTGTTTTTCTCTGATAGCTTCATTCATTAGTCCTACCCTTTCCTCTGTTTTAGCATTCAGATCTAACTTTTACTTTAAAAAGAAAAACTAAGTCTTTGATCAGGAAATCCTCCCTGTCCATCATTTCTCTCTCTGAGTTACAAAGCTGCTAATAACATCCTTTCTTTTCCCCTTTGCTCCTGACTATAGTTGATTAACTACCTTTCACCTGCTATTTCTTTCTTCCTGTTCTAAAATATACTTTACTGTACATACAAATCATGGATTTTACAGATATCCATTCTTGGTTCTTTTAGCTTTTCTTTATCTCTGGATACACTCCTCTTTTGAGTTCCCGTGTATATAATTTTAAAATTTTTACAGGACCTCAAAGTTAACCCATCAAACCCATTCCATTTCCAACTCCATCCTCCAGCTCTGTACTCAGCTTTCCATGAGAAAACAGAGGATTTCTTTAATTCTTTTGCACCCTTTGACCTTGATAATCTTGCTAGTGCTGTTGATTTTGTTCTGAAATGACTCTTGCATGGGACTGTTTCTTCTCATCTAGACTTTTGCAACATATTGGTTCTCGTTTGCTGATTTCCAACGTTGTTCACTTTGACCCTAATATTACCATCATGTACCTAGACTCCTGAACTTCGTTCTATCTTATCGACTTCATGTTCTACAGTAGTAACAATGAAACCTTAACTCAAAAAATGTATTTACTATCTAAAAGACTTTTTTAGTACACAAACTCTTTAAATGTGTGTGGGTTATATCTATTGATGGTGTCTTGTTACAAATTGAAATAAATTAAAATATTTATTACATACTTTAGATTATTATCTTATTGCATGTTAAAGTGAATAACTTATTTTTATTAGAATCAATTACATTATTCTACATAGTTCATATTTCTTTAACAGCTGGGTTAGTGGAAAATAGTTGAATTTGACACCGTTATCTGCATTCAGTTGTTGTGATATTTTGGTTGAAGAATGTGAAGAAAATATGATTTCATGCATACATTGAATCTATTTAAATAGATTTTTTCATAATTGTGAATAAAGTGTTTTAATGTCATTTGAAGATTTAACAAATGACGGTTCCTTAAAGGTTAGTTGTAATGTTAAAAGTCTAAAATCAGTGACTTATTTGTTCTCTGTTGCATGAAAATGCATTAGTTTTACACTTTGAATGGGCTTTTTGTACAACATGGTTTTATAATATTATGCTTTGGTTATTTGCAAAATATTGGTTTTCTCTTTTCTGATCTGCAATTATTGACAGATTTTCTTGTGTAATATCAAAAAAGTTGCATCATTTGAAAGTCTAAATATGGGGAAACAGTCTTGTGATATTACTAACTTTTCTACAATTCTGCTTTTGGCTTGAAAATTACTATTTTAATGTTGGCAACAAGTACTCTCAGTAATTTTTCTCAAGGTTATAGGCACCTTTTATTTACTTTCGAAAATATTTTTTTCAAATACCCAAGTCTCAGTTGTCATTATTTTTCTATGGTTTTCCCTGAAAAGTATGAAAAAAAAGTCTAATAATCACCCGTGTTTGCTTTTGGAACAGTTATCAAAGTATAGTAGTGCTACAAAAGTTTATAATTGATACATCCTGTTTTTTAACCCAGGATATTAAGAATATGTGAATTTAAATTTCAAAATTTCATAAAATTAGTGTTTTACTGCATTTTTAAGAGTAAAAAACACCAACTTTGAAATTTTTAATTACTTTATACCACTGTTGTGTAATAGTGAATAATACAATGACTTAGTGCAGCTGTCATTTTCTTTATTTGTGCACTAACAGTTTTATCCACCATTGCCTTTGCACTTAAGTTGTAGTATGAGTGAAACAAAGTAAATGATCTATGTTGATGTTAGTAGTAAGACCAGTAGTGATAGTAACAGAAGCAGCAGCAAAATATTTTGACTCTTAAGAACCCAAGGAAACACCGGGCATGGTGGCGCATGCCTGTAAGCGGCAGCCTAGGAAGCCGCGGCAAGGGCCAGGGATTGCGGTTCGAGTCCCGTTGGGGGCACGTAGTGAGCCCTAGTTCCAAAAAAATATAGCTGGGCATGGTGGTGTGCGCCTGTAATCCCAGCTACCTGGGAAGCTGAGGCTGGGGATAGCTTGAGTCCGTGGTATCCAGGGCTACGTGAGCCTGCGGTTCCACAGGCAAAAATAGTGAGACCTAGTCTCAAAAAGAAAAAAAAAGAAAAAAACAAAAAACCCAAGGAAGGACCTTGGATATATACCTTTAGGGGGTCCATGGACCCTATAGAGAGCTGCTACTCTCTATAGGTGTTGGAACATTTTTTATTATAATGATAAATTTCAGCAATTTTTCTGATTTTAGTCAGTGTTTCTTTTTATTTCCCCTCATCTCTAGAATCATCCTGTTGTGTTGAACATCTCAACATTCCTGGATAGATAGATCTCTGCGAGTCTGTGTTGCTGTGCATGCTACACCATCTCTAGAATTTGCCTACCACCCCTTTACCTGACATCACTCCTTATCCTTTCAAGTCTATGATCAAAAGTCACCTACTTTAGAAATACCTACTCTATACATAATAAAATGATAAGGAAATGCAATGATCAATGACAAAGTACCATGACGTTAACAGAATGCAGAAGAGAAATTATAAGACTAAAATTCTGGAGAAATGGTTTTAGCTTACTCTATTACTGAGCATTGCTTATAATTGTCACTTGGAACCTTGGAAAAGTTACTTGGAACCTTCATATACTGATCTATGAAGTCAAAGAATTACAATATGAGTTATGAGTTTCTCATTAAATTGGGAGAAAATCTTAATCTTGAATTTAAATATATGGGGACAGCATTGTTTTAACTCAAAAACTTAACTGGAATAGACCACTTACTGCTTTGTAACATTAAGGAATTATTTCTTGCCTCTTTAACCCTCAGTTTTCTGATCCATAAAATGGAAATTATAGTCTCTGTGTTGTTCATAATGTTTTCCCAAACATATAATTGAAATTGTAAAAAAGAATTTTACTGCAAAGTATGTCACTTGTTTTTATGATACTCGTTTCTTTTAAAGGGCTACAAATTTTATGTCTAGTGTCATTCTGCCATTACTTAAGCTAATCTTTAGAAATAGCCTAATTTGGGGAAAACATCTCAGTAAGTTTATTATTCATAGCTTTATCACAGACTTGGACTATTGGGTGTGTGTGTGTAGAGGATACAACATCTGTGGCCACCTCCTATGTGCAGGGTAGGTGGTAGGTGCCAAATGCCTGACACGTGGCCCCATTTCATCCTCATTTCACCATCATTTAGCCATTATTTATAGTGAGAATATGTTGTGGAGAGTATTTAAATAGTTTTCTTAAGATCAGTAGTACTTAGTTATCTAATCTTGATAGATTCTAGACTATTGTTTAATCATATAGTCACATGACATTTGATCATATAGGTCATAGAGGAATAGGCCATAACCTAGTCCCTATATTTGAAAACAAAAAATTGAGGTCACAAGAACTAAAGTGACTTTTCTAAGGTGTCTCCAAGGGATAGGGCCTGGGGGTGAAACTCTGAATCCTCGTCCACATGTTTTTATTAAATAACTGTTTTGTGAATATGTTTATACTTATTTAGTTGTATCCCTCATCAATAAACAATTTTCTTTATTTTGATCTTATTTAAACTTTACATATTTTTTAAAGCAACATATTTGACTTTCTTGTAGCTTCTTACTAAGATTTAAAATTCTTTAATGTTAATGTTCTTTGGAAATAACAGATTATCATTCTGGGTGTTCTACCATATAAAAACTAGTGAATTGTTTGATGAATGGTACTCAGTTTGTCAGTTAGTTACCAGTAGACTTTGTAAGTGTGAAACAATTCTGAGATACGATTGTTGGAAAACAGTATATGATTCATGCCTTCTGCATGCTTCAAACAGTAAGATTTACAAAGACATTTCTGCAAAGGAAATGAGGTATAAAACATGTGGTTCTCTTTGGCTCTGCCTTCATGAAATTAAAAAAAAACCAAAAAACACAAAAAAACAAGTCAAATTATTTTAGGAAAAAAATAATGCAAATTATCTATTCATGACTAAACACATTGGAGCAGATTCATTTAATTTTTATATATAAAATTAAATAATTTTCTAGGTTTAGTCAATATTCCAATGTCATTTTTATTTGTTTTGTTCAGTCTTTTTCTCTGTATAAATATTTATGCAGGTGCCTATGTCTGTCTATATTGGTATTCACACATGAAGATAAATATAATAGTTATTTTTGTGTCTTTTAGACACCTTTGAAGTAAAAATGCACACAGAAGTGCACTAATTTTGAGTGTACAGCTTAATAAATGTTCACATGTAACTATGTAGTCAGTGCCCAGTTCTGAACATAGAACATTGCCCAAACCTTATCATGTTCATTTCCAATTACTATTTTTCAAAGATTAGCATATGGTATATTAAATTTGCCTATTTTTGATTTTCACACTTAAAGAGCAATCATCTAAATATCTTCTATAACTGACTTCTTTTGGCCATTATACCAGTAGGATTCATTTACAGTGTTAAATGTAACAATTATTCATTTACTCTTGTTATACTATAGTATTT
Source organism: Uropsilus gracilis (assembly GCA_004024945.1). Classification (NCBI taxonomy): domain Eukaryota; kingdom Metazoa; phylum Chordata; class Mammalia; order Eulipotyphla; family Talpidae; genus Uropsilus; species Uropsilus gracilis. The sequence continues at coordinate 122,592 of PVHY01001596.1, read as the reverse complement.
ATTATACCATTAAACCTTGTTTTTCTCTTCCACTGTTCATAGTCATATGGATTGCTTCCAGTTACAACCACATATATTCACACCCAATATAAACTCTTAATAAGAGTATAAAACTTTTAAAAATCATTAAAGAAAAGGAAAAACCTGACTTATAATGTTCAAAAGTATATAAACTAAAAGGCCAATCAACATATATAAAAATGTTCAATTTCACTAATCACCTAGGTAATGGAAATTAAAATCATAATTACATAGCTATCAGAGTGACTGCAATGAAAAAAGAAAGAAACTATGTAGTGTTAATTAAAATATGAACATTTCCAACTACCATAAACTGCTTGTGATTGATTGGCATTAGATATTTAGTGAACTGTTTGTCATTATCTAGAAAACTGAAAATTCATATACTATGTAATCCAACCATTTTATCAAAGGTTGTATATTCAGTGGAAATGTGTCTACATGTTTTCAAAATTCTATGTAAAAATGTTATAGAAGCACTATTTCTATTTGCCAAGAATACATTTTTGTAGCTTGAATATACATTTTTTTTTAATCAGAAGACTCGAAATCTTTTAAGTTAAAATAATACTTAGCATTATATGAATTGGGAAATGAACTTTCATAGTACTAATATTGATTGAACTGACTACAGTAAGAACCATTAGAAAAAGGTGAATTTGACATCTGATGCCCTAATTAAAATTTCCATGATAAAGATATATTCCTTTAAATTATTTTTGGAAATATTGTGTGTCATCTTATTAAAATTGGTAGATATAGTCAGTTCTGGATTATCAATAAGAGGGGAGTAGTTCTGTTGTTAGCTACAAATAAAAGGGATAATCATTAGGATTTTGAGCATATATAATATAATATATTATAAATATAATAAATATAATATAATAAATATATAATTAATATAAAGATTTTACAACACGGGCAAATTTCTGACTTAGAGCAAACAGAAAATCACTTCATTTGGAACTCAGGTGGAGCTAAACAGAATTTAGAAGGTGATAGAGAACAATATTATTGAATACTCTATTAAATTAAAAGATATGAGGGTTGAGGTTCACTCATGTAGTTTGGCAGTAATGCTCATATTGGCAAAACTGTTTCTATGGATAAGGTTTACAAATATCTTGCTAGAATGGATTTGAAAGACATTAAAGAGAAAAAAGTGGTAAATGAAATTTTTAGAAATTTCCTGAAAAATCTTGATATTAAAGGAAGTACAGAAATAGATTATAGTTGAAGAGGATATAGGGTCAAGGAAAAAAAAAACACAATTATGAAAGGGTTATAATAGAGAATGCTGTTGATGCGAGAGAGACAAAACAATTGCTGAAGTAATGTAATGACAGAAATTCACAGACACGAGGAACATGTAACCTTGAGTAGCATTTTCATGTCTTCTTCTAGTTCTCCAGCTTATCTATGACTGAAAATGATAGAGGAAAATTAGATAAGCAGTTGTTTACTTCAAAATCATATTAAATTGGGAATCACAGAAGGATATAATTTTGTATCAGCATATTGCAATAATTAACCTTGTGATTTATTCTACCCTAAGACACAGATTCAGAGTACAACACTTTAGGAAGTTTTAAGACCCAAACCTTCTGATTAATAACAGAACAATGATATTTCTCCTAAGTCTCCAAAATAATGAATAAGCACACTCTAAAACCTATAAAACCTGTGTAGATTTTGATGGACCGATACACTCTACTATGTAACTATAACCTGGTTACAGTTCTTCCTTTTTTCTCCCTGGATTTCAGAAGATTAGTTTACATCACTTCTGAGTATTTTCTTTTCATATATCTGTCTTTAGAATATTAATTAGTAAGTAGTATTACACTAATTACCTTTCAATAGTTTATGAACTTTTAAGTTAAAATTCACCAGAACAGGAATAGTAAGGCTTTCTATAGATAGCAAATGAAGTTCTCAGAGTGATCTTGTAAGCAGAGGAAAGAATAGAGGACTCAAGAGACATGAATAGCTATTCTCTTTTACATGTTATCCTAAACTGTTCATATCAGGAAAAAAATGAAGGTAATTGTTAAGATTTTCTTCTGAGATTTTTGTATATGTCACTAATGCTTATTCAACTGTTATTTGGGGCAAATGGTTTATTTAATAAAAACAAAAAATTAAAATTCTAATTGATAAAAAATTCTAGTTGACCATATTCATAATGCTTCAATATAAGTTCTTGTGAAAATTCTTAATTTGTCTTGATAAGTCTGCCTGTATTTATTAATACATCACTTTCTCTATTTGAGAGTTTTTTTGTCCTTACATTGTTACCAGAATTCAAAATATAGATTGATAACTGATTATTTGATATTAAAGAATATTTTAAGTACTTATTTTTCATTTTAAATCAATATTAACATTCATTTATTTACTTAAATAATGTATAATTACACATTCTGTTAGAAATAATCATGAAGGGCAGTTAAAAGGCAGTTTAGTATATCAGAAAGCTGAACTAGGATATTTGTCCATCTCTGTTTTGACTGAACCCCTAAAGATCAAAATACGAGATACTAAGAAGATAACAAAATTGAGAAACACACCTCAAGCAAGCTGTATAAGAAAATGTAACCAAAAACTTTCCTCATGACCTGAAGCTCAACATCACCTTCTTGGCCTTAAAGGGTTAAGAAGGAAGGGACCAAGTGGGGGAAACTGGAGGAAGTTGTGAGCATGCTGTGGCATTTCATTATTGCCCCTTCCCCATACCTACCACAGAGATTGGAGGAAAATGCCTTTTTCTGCCTTTCCTGATTCTTAAATCTCCAGAGACAATCATTGTCCCTGTGTATTGGGATGGCGTGGCATAGGGAATTGCCTGATGCTCTTTGCTGAAGTCTTGGCTGTGACTGCTGTCAAGAGGAACTAGAACATGGGGAAGAGAGCGGCTGGGCAGTGAAAATACGTGTTGCATTTGTCAGGAACAAGAATGCTTAGATGTTTGTTGTAACTCAGATGTGTGTTGTGAGAAAGAGAACAAGAGAGAGAGGATATTTGGAACCAAGAGGAAGTAAGAACACACGGCTGGCTTGTAGTTCAAACAAGGGAACTTTGCCCTAGAGTGTGTGTGTGGGAGTGGTGGTGATGGTGCTCCCACTACTGTGGTGACACTGAGGTGGATCTGCAGAATTCCAAGGCCTGAAGGCGGAATCAGGATTTGGTGCTCAATACTCAAAGCTTCTCAGAATGGATTTTAAAAGACCATCAAGATGCTGATAACAAGATAGAAGAACAGAACACAAGCTAGTCCTATTGTAGCCTCTTTGCAGGCTTCCCGGTGGCAGAAGTGCCTGGCTAGGGAGAGGGGGTTTCATTTCTGAATTAAGCTCAACCTTTTGATTAATAGCTAGGACTAGGTATCTTAATTATGGAAGCATGGAGGGACAGAAAGTACTGGGTTGCTGCAGGGGCCTGTTTTAATTATCTGATAGTGACTGGAAATGTATGAAATCTGTTGGAGATCCCATTACTGACAGTGCAAGGAGCAGCTCACAGAGCATGTGTGAGTTTGGGAACTGATAATGCATCTAGATCCTAGTTCATTGAATAGTCTATACTGGTTTCTGAACAATGACTGATAGGAACAAGAGAGGCTTATCTGTCCTTATGTCCAGATTACACATTTTTCTGGAAAGTGGTTCATCTCGTTGCATCTGAAACTTTCAGTGGGAATTTTGTCCAAGGCATCTCATAGTTAAGTCATGTGTCCCCATAGATATTTTAGTGACTATATAATTCAAAAGAGAGTGTTTTTCATCTCTATAACAAATAACATTGCACATAAAAACATCTGCAAAGGGAAGCTGTAAAGAGTAGTTAAAATAGAAAGAGGTTTCCGTGGTGATTGCCTTACTCAGTTCCTCAGACTCCCAGACAGTAGCAAAGATCCTTTCATTTAAATTCTCTACAGGGCCCCTGGGTGTGATTTACCCCAAAGGGCTATGATGCTTAAATTGCTTGATTCACTTCCAAATTTCTCCTCTGGACTCTTATTTACTCATTATCTGGTTTTTAAGATTTGGTTTGTGACATCAAGGAAAACATTCTGTTTTACTAGGAAGTTAATATAAATTTCCAGAGACCAGTAGAATTAGAGTTTTGATTTGAAAAATAAGGCACATGCATTGTAATATACATACACATATATATTAAATGAGGCAATTCTGTGTATTTGCTTAACCAAAACCACATATTGGTAAACAGGAGGTTACTGGGTACTGGTAGTTAGTTCTGGAAACAAGTCTTTTGTGAAGACATGCTTTCCCACAATTGTTAGCTCTGTTTACAAATGAATGAGCACAGTCTAAGCTGTATACCACAAACCTCTACTCCAAACTTTATAATGCTTAATTTTCTAAATGTTTTTTGATGAACTGAAGCATTCTTAATGAATACTTTAGTACTTAATGACTTATTTCAGTGTTTGCATGTTTTTTAAGTAAGTTTTCTCTACTCAGAGTTTGTGAAAATATTTTCCACAAAGTTTTATGTTTTACATTTAGTTCTTTAATAAATGTTAATTTATTCTTTCTTCATGATGTGGGGTAGTGTTAAAACTCAGTTTTAAAAGACATACCAATAAATGCAGCACATTTTAAAAAAAAGTTTTCCTTGACTAGTTTTTAATTGCACCATTATTGTAAATCAGCTGTTTGGTTCTCTTCTCTGTCCTACTGTTCTACTGATGCTTACTCTTGAGCTAGTAACACACACTTATTACTGTAGGATTCTTATGTCCCCTCTAGCCGTGTTCTTTTTCAGCATTACCTTAGCTACTGTAAGTCCTTATAAATTTAAGAATCAACTTTTCCATTTTCATATGTATAGACACAAAACTATGGAATTTTTCACTGATTTAATATGGACAATAATTGTTCTGATTTGTGTGTAGGCATTAAATAAAAAATAAAGCCAAAAAAATTACACTTAGTAAAAGACACAAAGTAAAAAGCTAATTGGGAATGAAGATACTTACCTTGGCATTGGAATAACCACCTTTTCATAAATGTGGGTGGACCTGCAGTAATGATTATTTGAAACCACGTCAAACACAAGTCATGGATCTAAATAGAATCCTGTAAGAAAAAGAATTGGGGACCAACCTGAAGGCCAATTATTTCATCAATAGCGGTGACTTTACAAGGATAGGTGTTCTTGTGTTTTTTGGACATCAGAGAATGCCTAGCTGGAGTGGGAGCTCACTAAATATCTGTCAGATGATTAGAATGTAGCATATTCAGAATGTGTGTTTATGCTTACGGATGATAAGTGTGAGGCAGTCATTTCAACTCTTGAGGTTGAGGATGGAGGTCCTAGAACTTATTATTCCATCTTAAAGTCACTTCCAGTCAAACTTTTTAGAGGTGTTTTCCCTCATTCCATGTTACTCTATGTTATCCACTCCATTCTGGATTCTGTTTCTTAGCTAAATAACAGCTTCTTCCTGTGTTCAATCCCTGGCAGAGTTTTCAGCCTTCATCTTAACCTCTTAGGCACATTCAGTCCAGTTAGCCAACCTGTCCAGAAAGTATTCCTTTTCCTTGAGCTGTATTGACACCACACACTTCTAAATTTTCTTCTTCCTCTTGGTTTATTCTTTGTCTTAATTGCTAACTTATCTTCCTCCATCTGCTCATTAAATGTTGGAGTTTCAATTCCACATCCCTTTGTACTATTAATACTTTTTTTTTTTTCTAACAAGTGATTCATCTGGTCATTAGAATCATCTGAGGAGCTTTTAAAATCTTGATGCTTGGGTCTCATCCCAAACTAATTAAATCCCAAAAAAGGGGTGGGGAGATAGGCATCAGTAGCTTGCACAGCTCCTCAGGTGGATCCAGCACACACCAGCACTGAGAATTACTGAATATATTCATGGGAAGATCCAGCTTTAAGTACCACTTTATATCAGAATCATTAGTATTCAGGTTTGGTTCTTCAATGTATAAGCTGCACATGACATTGTACATGACATGAAGTAAGCAGTACTCTAAAATGTTGTCAAATGAAGCATGTAGGTAGTTAAAAATTGGTTAAGCTTTGATGTTCCTTGTGGGGTCCTATAACTGTATTGATACTGTAGGTAACTCTCCAAGACAGGCTCCAAGATAAAGATTTGCAAGATGAAAGGGAATGCTCTAACAACAGCTCTTGGGGGTGAGGAAGGTGGGTTCAAACTTGGAACAATGTTGTCTCCAGGTCTAAAGCCATGATGACAATCCTGGGCTGTCATAGTGGGATTACCTCAGTAGAGAGGGGTTCCTATATGTTAGTGTCCCCACATCAAAGTCTTTGGATGTGGCTTGATTCCAGGGCAAGACTCTTTCCTTAAGATGAAGACTACTCCAGAGCTGACCCAGCTCAGAGCCTTAACTGCCAGCATTCCTGCCAGCATTCCCTTCAGCCTCTATGCTGAAGGTGCTGGCTAGCTCCAGGCACCCACTGCTGGTAGAATCAAATTATCAGCAGGAGGGAGTATTAGGTATCACCCCACATAAACCATTGCTTTAAAAATATTGCTTTAAAGGTGAGTAGTCTGTGGCCAAGAAGTGAGTTGGACATGTGGGATTTTTTGGATTAGGGCAAATTTCTTGACTCTCAGACAAGTGTTTCTTCAATTATACCTACTTTTCTCAACTTCATATGTGAGTATGTAGTTTACCTTATTAATATTTCTGTTAAGTCATAAAGGAAACACATTTGCTATAAATGGAGAATTGGGAAAAGATAAGTTCTGTCCAAATTGCAATTGTTAGCAGAGTTGCTACTATGGATTTTTATTTTCTGGGGCAGGATGTAATGTTATTTCTATATATTTTGTAAAGTAATTGCACACTAAACATTTTTAGATTGAGATTTCAGTTTAATTACTTATATCATGAAATTTATAATAAACTAACTTATTAATATATGAATAATATTTTACAATATTTCAGAAATATACCATATAGTAGAAAGAATTTATTGTATTCATACAATGAATGATTACACATGTGATACCAACTGAAAAGAAACCTTAGCTTTTGGTAATAGTTGAGAATTCTTAATGTTTAATTCCAGGATATCTTCAAAGAGATGGTTCTATTTTGTGAAAATATTTTCTTTGAGCCATGGGTGATGTAATTGCATAATTAAAGATAGACAAAATTTGAAAATGTTCCCAAGGGATCCAACATTTCCTGAAACCCGGTTGGGGAGATAAATAAAGTAAATGGATCATTATTCTTAATTATGTTTCTTGGCCCTTATAACATGCATACTTGACCACACACATTCACATATACTCATAAATACATTCTTTACAGATAAATAAAAACTAATTAACTTCATCTAATCATGTGAATTTATCAGTCACTTGCATTCAAAAATTCTTTCACAGATTAATCTGTGAAAACAGAATGGAAAAATAAATATAAAAGCTGTCAAGAGAGGTAATAATAAATTATAGTTAGGCCAATACAAAACAAATAAGAGTACTCTATAACTATACCACAATTATCTAGATTAATAAATAATTTATTAAATATGCAAGGCATTTGTGTTTTATCTGTATCTGATTATCACATATAAAACTTCAATATATGAAAACTGAACAGTGATCTTTTAAAAGTAAGGTGACATGTACAGACTTGTAACTGTTTTTTTTCATAAACCCAAGCATATGATCAAGATGACAGTTCTCTATGATTTTATACAGACTTTGCATCTGGTAAAGTTTTGGTTTTTAAATAAGAGGAACTTTGTCCTGAATCTTTTCTCTCCAGCTCTTTCTTTTTTCTTCTTTTCATATAACTGCATTTTTTAGAGAAGTTTTAGAGTCTCAAAAATCTGAAGGGTAGAGAAAAATATTTCCCATATACTCTCTGCCTCTACAGGACACACTCTTCCTCATTTTCAATATCCCACAACCAATGATAGCTTATTACAATTGATGAGTCTACATTAGCATATCTTATTCAACAAAAATACATAATTTGTATTAGTATTCTTCCTGGTTTTAAAATTACAGATTTATACCAGTGTAAAATGGCACATATCCATCATTATAATATCACACAGATTATTTCACAGCCCTAAAATTCCTCTGTGTTCCACCTATTCATCACTTCCCTTCACCTCCAATCCTTGGAAACCACTGGTCTTAATTTTACTATCTCCATAGTTTTGCCTTTCCCAGAGGGTCGGTCATATAGTTGGAACTGTATACTACATAGACTTTTCAGATTGACTTTTTGTCACTCAGAAATATGCACTTCAGTTGCCTTCCTGTTTTTTCATGACCTGGAAGATTATTTTGTGTAGTAAGGGATGATATTCCACAGTCTAGATGTCCCTCAATTTTTTTTTATCCATCCCCTACCGTGCACATTTCAGTTACGTCCAGCTTGGGGCAAGTAGGAATAAAGCTAGTATACAATATTATGTGTAGTTTTTGTGTAACTGTAACTTTATTTTGGATAAATACCCAGGAACACAACCACTCAGTCATATAGTAAGAGTGTATTTAATTTGGTAAGGAATCACTGGACTATTTTCTCCATGCCTATGTCATTTTGAATTCTCACCAACAATCCTCTTCAGCATTTATGACTGTAGTTTTCTACACTTTGGCTCTTCTAATAGATATGCACTGGCAGCTCATTTATTTTAATTTGCATTTCCCAGCAGCTATGTAATATATGCTCTCATATTTCTTGTTTACCATCCATATAGATTCTTTGTTGTAGTATCTGTTATAATGTTTGGCCCTCATTTTATTTTTCTCAGATAAATGTCTTGATTTAGAAATTTTAGATTTATAGAGAAATTGCTAAAAAAACTACAAAGTTCCCAACATCTCATATTATTATTGTTATTAACATCTAATGTTATTAACATCTATTTTTAACATCTAATGTTAATATGGTACATATTTTATAAGCATCCAGTATTGATATTTTAATACTAATTGAAGTTTCCACTTTAATTTTTACCTACTTTTGCCTAGTTTTACCTAATGCTCTTTTTCTTTTCCAGAATACTTTCAGGGCAGTACATTAAATGTATTCCTCAAGTTTCCTTGGGGCCCCCTTCTTTGTCATGGTTTTTCATACTTTTCTTCTTTTTCATGACCATAGCAGTTTTGAAGGGTGTTTTTAAGATTGTCCTCCATTGGTTTTGGTCTGCTAATTTTCCTGCTTAATTTTCCTGTTTGCATATTTTGGGGAGAAGACCACAAGTTTAAAAATACTTTTCTCATCACTTCGTATTATGGGTATATAGAATCAATACAATTTACATGATTTGAAGTTAATGTTAATTGCCTGACTGTGGTCATGGTCAGATTTTCCATTATGAAGATTACCCTTTTTTACCCTATCACTACTCTGCTATTTAGAATGAATTCATGTGCCAGTTCACACTAGCTATGGGGCGTTAGCTCTATCAATTTGAAAATAAAGGCTCTAAACCAATTATTTGGAATTTTTTTTCATGGAAGATCTTTCTATTGTCTATCATGTATTTACTTGTTCAACCAGTCATCTATTTATGTACAGGTATATGAACCCATAGATTTTTATTTTATACTTTAGATTACAATACAGTTATTTATATATATTTAGATTACAATGCAGTAATTTATATATTGAATTTTAACCAAGTTCCACTTTATTTTTTGTTCAGATTATTCTGAATTTTGCCATTGGGAACTCTTTCATTTGGTCTGTACCCCCTTGAAACAGTCCTACCTTTTTTTAAAGTTTACCTTCTGTCACTGCAAGACACTGTTTTTCCCCTGGAATTTTCACTTTTTTTTAGTAATATATATGTATTTCACATCTTTGTATTCCCCAGGGTTCACCCATCAGATCTCCTCCCTTACCACTCCCACCCCCCACTCAGTTGTGTACTTTAGTTTGGTTCTTAGATTGTTTTGACTCCCCCCCCCCAGCCTTTTGTTTGTTTGCCTATATCCTATATGTTAGTGAAACCATTTGGTTTCTGTCTTTTTCTAACTTGTTTCTGCTAATATTATTTCTTCTAGGTCCATCCATGTTATCTCAAATTTATCAAAATTGTCATTTTTAATTGATGAATAATATTCTACTTGTATATATGCCACATCTTTTTCATCTATTCATCTGTTTTGGGACATTTAGGTTGTTTGTCTGTCTTTGTAATTATAAATAGTGCTGCAATAAACATCCAAGTACAGATGTCCCTTTGTACAAGTATTGAGGTCTCCTTTGGGTAGATTCCCAGAAAAACAATTGCAGGGCCAAACGATATTTCCATTTTCATTATTTTAGGGTCTTCCACACTGCTGTCCATAGTGACTGGACTAGTTTACATTCCCACCAACAGTGTAAGAGTGTTCCTTTTCTCCACATCCATACCAGCACTTTGTTGTTGCCCATTTTTTTTGATGTGGGTCATTTTTATTGGTGTAAGGTGATATCTCATTGTGGTTTTGATTTGATTTCCCTTAAAAAATCCATTTCTGGACTTATCTATACCTGGCAAAAATATGAAAGAAAACAAACAGCTCGTACTACATGAAACTAAAAAGATACTCTTTTTATATCTTCTCATCTCCCTTTTGATAAGGTTGACGTCATTGGATTCATGAAGGACAATTTTAGCATGAGGTCTACAGTTTCAGGGATTCTCTGCCTTGCACACTTTTCCATGGAAGAACATTGCTTTTGATAGCTTCTCAGTGTTACCTATTATCTAAAAAGAAGTTACAAATCACTGTACTAGAGTAAAGGGAAGAAGTAATACAATCTACACATTCTATACATTTTGCTTTCTCCTTGCTGCTATGTGCTTGCTTCAGTTATTATCCAGCAAGATTTCTATCTCTTACACTCAGATTGCTTCTGATCAAGATGCAATACTACATGCAGGTATTGCTTCATTTGTAACACTATGGAAAAACAAAGCCATCCTTATAGAATTAGGTTCCTGGATCTGTGCAGTGTGGCTACTAAAGGGTTATGTAAAATGAGAACTTTCTACAGTTAATGGAAAACTGAGCCTCCCCTTTGGAAAGAAAGTTCTGGACTTTCCCTTTACTACTGGAAAACATTACATCATTAAAGCTATATAGCCTGACACATTCCTTGCATTACTTACTTATTAGTAATGGCATTGGTTCTAGTGAAGGCATGTGAAGAGTAGAGAACTGATTATAAAAATGCTTTTTGATATAAAACATTATTTTCTCAAGTCCTATGATTACCTTGTTTACAGTAATCATTTTTCTAAATACCATATTTCCATAAATAAGCTCACTTAAATATTTTTTATAATATTTTGGAGTATTGATAGATTTATTGAAATAAGATGAAGTGACATATATGGATAAAATGCTGGACTGAGATTTAGAATATGAAGACTTAGGGAATAGGCATTAAGTGTGTGATCAAATTAAAATCATTGCATTCTTATTACTTATTTTATATGAATGATACTACTCAAATTCCAAATTGTTAGAATATATTTGGTAACCTTATACATAGGAAAATATGCTGTATTCAATTATTTTTAGCTCTTTGCAAGATAGTCAAACGTTTTTTAGGCTTTTACATTTTGATATGTGAAACGGACTTTAAAGTTGTTGGCTAAGCTAAAAAAAAATTCCTAGTTTCTTAGGTAGGAAAAACCCCAAATGTATGCATATAAATATAAATGAGATGGACTATCACTTAACTTTTAAAATGTTCTGAAATTCTAATGTAAAGCAATATGATCTATTGAATAAATTATTGATTAAATATTAGGTTACCTGTAACAGAAACATGAAAATTCATTATTGACACAAGAATTTTGCAAGGGGGCTAGAGCATATTTGATATATTCCTCCTTTTATCTGAGGGGGATTATTGTCAACCCATCTGGACATTTTATTTTTATTAACACATAAGAAATTATTTTTAACTGGGGAGAGATAAAAGCATCTAGAGATGTTTAGAGGGAAAAATGACACCGATAAATTGTAGAAAGGGTGGCATCAGATTCTTGGACTAATTTTAAAAATTAATTAGACTGTGGGCCTAAATCAATATACGTATGGATGATAATAAGATAGCTAATGCCATTTGGGGAGGTTTATTGTGGACTAGTAATTAATTAGGAATTGGAATTAGCAGGTTTCACTACTGATTACCACTTTAGGAAAAAGCTTTGTTTCAGTTTCCTTATATACCTTGTCCTCTATTGCTCCATTTACTTTCCTCTACAAATCTAGATTTCGCCTCCTCTCCACTGTAAATCTGCTCTTTTATGGTTAGTATCTCTCTTATTTAAATCAAATGAGCAAGTGAGATTATCAAATGAAAGAATGTAATGGACATGGTAGATTCTCCAGTATCTTCCATACTAGACTACTGATCTAAACCAATCATGATTGTTTCTTCCCTTTTGCCAGCTAGGAAGCTTCTGATGGTGGAGAGGGAGGAAGACATTTTTGCTTGGAGGACACTTCAGGAAGAATGCTCTACTTCCTCTGGAAATAGTGTGTAGAATTGCTATGGCTACTGTGCACACAGGCATCCTGAGACTGAGTCTTATTGGAAGAGTTGGTAGCTGATAAGTGCTTGAAGCAATGTGTATTCAATAAATCCAAATATTATGAGAAATTATAAAAATATAGAAGCCATGAGTCTCTCAAATCATACCATTCGCTTTCTGTGTAGTGATTATATATATATGTATATTTATACACATGCACACACTATATATAATATAGATATAATATGGTATGAGAATATATACGGTGTATATGTACCTCTATATAAATATATATGCTATATTTATCATATAATACATATGATACGAGAAAAGGCTAAACATCAAGATATAACCTAACAGTATATTTATCAGGGATAAGGGGTGATTGAAACAAGATTTTAGAAACGACATCTAGAAGAATAGGTTTTATTTAGATTAGTACAATTAGGAATGGAAAGTACAATATTCCAGAAAAGGGGATTATTCTAAAACCAGTGAATGGAGGAAGAACAAAATTTGGCAATGAATTAGAAGAGCTATCTAGTGAATTTGATTGACACTGGGAGTGGAAAGTTTTTCTCTTTATATTTAGTTAGCTGGGTCTATGAAATAAACTGACAACAGGCATTTGATTGGAGAAATATATATGCTATTAATTTTTAATTTTGCATGCATAAGGCAAAACAAATCACAAGAGCAAACCAATATTCAGAAGAGTGAGATCAGATCTGTAAGCTTGTATATACTCATAAAGTTTTAATAGGGGAAAGGGAAGAATGGAAGTCATTGAAAGGAGAGTAAGTGATTTTCAGCAATGATGAGAAGGCCCTAAAAAGGATATGTAGAAGATGATCATTTGTGACATTTTGTCTAGGTGCTGGATACATTTGTAAGTGTCTTCTGTGATAAGTATTCATCCTCTCTGGTTAAGGAAACTCAGGGAGGGGATTTATAACAATAGAATGACGTAACATTTATTTGCTCTTCATCAAGTACCTTTAATTCTAAATGATCCTTAAACCAAAAAGTCATATTGTAGAGTGTCACATTCAGCCATCCTTCACAGCGAGAAGAAGGAAAAAAAATCAGACTGGAATGTTCTGGACTTTAAAAATTAGTGCTAATTGTCTTATGTCCTCTTCTTGCTTAGAATGAATGTACTTGTAAAGGATTTTAAATCAAGAGTCACAATAATAACAGCACTTAATTGATCCAATACAAGTGTATTTTGTAGTCAATCAATACTATTTTCCTCCCTTGAATGAGAAAATGTACATATGGGTTTGAACACTAATTTGCATACTAATATCCAATTTTCCCATGTAACCCAATTTTCTTTAGAGTCTTCTGTTTTTTGATATGGGATGAAAATTGATTCTACAGAGGTTACAATTTCACCTGCAAGGCATTGAAAAAAATCTCATTAGAGTCTGAAAGTCTCTGCAAGTGTGATATTAGAGCCACGAAGGCCATAAGAAGCAATTTTAACAATCTAGATAGTTTCCTAACATTTTTATGAGGTTCAACTAATTGATTTTTTTTCATTTGTTAATATCAGACATCAACTTGAAAGGATTATTTGTATCAATTCATAGTATTTTTTGATTTTTCACAAATTATCCAGATGTAGTATACAATTATACAGACGTAGTAGTTGTCTTATTGGTAAATTGAATAATTAATTTAAAACAGATACCTGACAGGTAGGAGTTGAAATTTCAAAAAAAAGCCAAGCCCATTAATTTAAGTGTTCTTCACATAATTTAATATCATTTATAAAATTGGCACTTTTAATAGTGTTGGATGCTCCAAGTACAGCTTTAATTTTCCTCGTTATTGGCATGGACTTTTTAAAAATTGTAAATATGAGTATCTGGTATGACTATGGGTAATAAAACCAAAACAAAAAAGCAATAAGTAACAAAGCATTTTTCCATTTGCTTGCAAGAAAATAAATATGATTTTACATGATCTTAAGCAGCTACCGACTTGGTTAATTTTCAACAATACCTCTTTCTCTCTCTCTCTACATAGATATGTACATGTATGTATTTGTATTTATATATGTATGTGTATTTAGATCAATTTAATATTAAAAATATTCAAAGCAAAATATTAGTTCCAATAGGATTATATGGTTTTCCAGCTTTGAATCAAGATTCAGCAAATATATATTCAACAAATTATATATATATATTCAGCAAATATATATGTATATATATAAGTATATATATATTTAGATATATATACATATATATTTGCTGAATATATATATAATTATATATATAATATATATAATATATATATACATATATATACATATATATTTGCTGAATTGACTAAAATATATTTATATGCTATATACTTAAAACAGTATGCATATATAGTTTATTTATTTGAAAGAGAGTTTTTCTTTATAACTCTGAAGAATATCTTCCTTGTTGATAGGGTAATAGTGAAAATTATTTTTATCATTTCTTCCCTGGGATAACATTGAACTAAAAAGGAGATTATTTGCTGTGTATTTACTGGATGATATTCTTTTATAAGCATCAGTGTAGTGGTTTTATGAATGCTTGGTCTATCTTTTCTAGTTATGTCATCTCACAGTATTTAGATACTTTCTGTGCTCAGAGAGAAGGTTAATGTTTTATATATATATAATTTTAATACTATTTTTTTGCAGATTTTCTTTTATTGTCAGATCATTCTTTATATCCTTGTCTAGATTTTGATGTAGATTATTTCAGGACAAGCAAAATACCTGCTAAATTTTATTTAAATGAAAATGACAGTGTATTTGGGACATTATTTTATGTGTTTGGCAAAATTAAGTGCTAAAATTTTTTTGATTGTTGTTCTTATTCTTAATGACATATCTATTTTTGACATGTAACAATGTTGACTACTTTTTATTCCCTCTTATTTGGGAAAGCCATTTGATATTATGCACTGGGTTCAAAAAAGCCAAATATTTCTCACTTGAAAATGACCCATATTTATGCTTACTTTTGTAAATGCTCATCAGAATTTTTCTTGTTTTATTTTTTTTCTCTTTAGCCAGCAGTCAGCAGAGGACCTTGCCCGTGTACCTGCCAACTCGACTAGCAATATATTGAATAGGTTATTGGTCAGTTATGATCCCAGAATAAGACCAAATTTCAAAGGTTTGTTTTTCTCCAAAATATACTTACATTGTTTGTAGTTTAAAAACTAATTTTATCCGTGTAAACTCTTTTCTTTGTAGTATTTAAAAAACAAGATTTCAAATAAATGTGTAACTATCCTGTAATCTGCTTAGCTTCAGATCAAATTAATGCCAAAAATATTCAAAGCAAAATATAAATCCTAATCAGATTATATGGTCCCTAGTGAAAAACAGAAACAAAAAGGTATATTGTGAATTAATAGACAAACTTCTATAACTAAAACTTTCTTAATTTTAGTAATTAAAATTTTAGGCTATGGATACAGGTCTGGTTTGCATATTACAAAGTACAATTTGTAAGAGAATGTCCATATACTCATTAAAGGACAGTGAAAAGTTCTGGTGGATGTTTAGATATTCTTTTACTTTTTTGTTAGCATTTTACATTGGTAACAAAAATCCCCCTACTCTTTTGCTAAAAAATGTCCCTATGATTTTAAAAACATGTTCGTTAACTTTGTGAGTACAAGTGATGATATCCTCTGCAGGTAAATTGTTTTTAGTCCAACAAAAAATCATACCATTTGTCTCATCTTCAAGAACCAGAACAATACTTACAATAAAAGTCATGAGAAGATTATATAGGTGTGAGGTTTTTTTCCCACCTTTATTTTATGTTTTCTTCTGGATGAGTTAGGAGAAATTATAGGGAAAAAAATCTCTGCAAAACTGTAATCCTTATTGCTGTTTTGGACAGGTATTAATGTAGATCAGATTAATATTAGAGGGATTGATTTTTTTCTCTCTCTACAGAGAAAAAAACAAGTCTGCAGCTGCTTCTAGTCACTGAAGTTATACAACTATGTTGTAAAAACAGGGGGGTTTATTCATTACCAGAACTTATTCAGTTACTTTCAACAGCTGCCCTGGTCTGGGTGTCACGTGTCTGCCATATATTGATTCACCACCTGTTTTTCATCAGTCAGTGGTTTTGTGGTTAAAAGGCTAAGTTCACATTTTCCTTTGTTAGCCTCACCAGCAGTCCACAAAGAAAAAAAAATCAAGAGAAAGAAAGAAAGAAAATTGCAACATTATACCTAGTCTCACTCTATGAACCTTCAAATTACCCCAACACGTCAGGGAAAAATATTTATAATGTCTCTGTTATAAGTCTGATTGACTTAGTATTTTAATGAATCAAAATCAAAATGTAATTGTAGGCAGAGTGTATTGAATACAGTTTTACAGATTAAAATAAGATTTGAAATGATTATAAACATGCAAAAACTTAAACCATATTTTAAATACTTTTTAAGAAAAATTTATATTTTCTTAAGATAAAAATTACCAATCTAATTTAAAATTTTAAGATAAATTTTTTCTCAAATTAGCTATAATTCAAGAGATACATATTTCTCAATAAGAATCATGATTTTATATAGCTTAACTCATTTTTTCATTTTTCATTTTCACTTTTAATTATGATTCCTATTAAAAAATATGTTAATATGACTTGAGAACATCTTATACTCAGACCACACATTTATAATTTTACATCCAATGAGGATTAGACAAAATATAAAAATCAAATGCATGAGTCATAAAACTATGATGATTCTGACCAAGTTTTTTTACAATTATTAAATATATCCTTAATTTTTATTCATAGGCATTCCTGTTGATGTAGTAGTCAACATTTTTATCAACAGCTTTGGATCTATTCAAGAGACAACAATGGTAAGATTATAATTAATTTTAATATTTTAATTATCATAATTTTAATTAGAGGACAGTGAAATTAATATTATAACTGAAAAGTAAGGAATAATTGAGGAAAGTGCATGTTCTTTCCTGGTAAAAATATATATAAATTCCAAGATTTTACTTCAGTGACTTCAGTACCTATGTAATGTTGCAATTCAAATTAAACTCAAAAATGCAGCATTAAAATTAACTAACTTGGAAGAATTAATAAGCTCACTCTTTACAACTAATGGGGTACTACATGAATAAAGTACTAATATAATTATATTCTTGAAGAACTTTTTTTTCTAATATGGTTATGTGTATGGAATTCACAAATATTGTTCACAGTTATTCATTTTTTTGCCAAGAAATTTTTTTCCTTCTGTTCTATTGATTTTTGTGATCTTAGGAGCAGGGAATTGTAAAAAATAAGAAGGAAAATTGGTGTTCTTAAAAACTCAGAGGCAGTTCTTAGAAAGATTATATAGCAAGGAAAAAGACTAATGGAGAATTGGAAG
This sequence comes from Uropsilus gracilis, assembly GCA_004024945.1. NCBI lineage: Eukaryota > Metazoa > Chordata > Mammalia > Eulipotyphla > Talpidae > Uropsilus > Uropsilus gracilis. Next base: position 104,637 of record PVHY01001596.1, on the reverse strand, counting down.
TAATGACAGGCAATTCCCTGTCCTGAAATGACAGAAAAGAAAGGTGTGGGGAGTGGCTGCTACCTCGTGTGGACAGGTGTCAGGGACAAAGACATCTAAACAATGTCATAGAGAGTACATGTGTCAATGTTGGGTAGGTATCATGTAATGTGCCTGCTCTTTAATAACTATTCAATGCCTTCTAAATGAATACCTGATACCAAGGTCTCTAGGTTCTAAACAGTACTACTTGATTGTATTTAGTTGAGAAGAACTGAAGAAAAGAGATGTTTAAAAAGGACAAGTAAACTTTAAAACTAACAGTCAACAGAACTGAAGCATAGAGCAAGGGGGGGGTGGATATTGGGGGAGGAATGGGCACAAGAGATTTATGATTCATGGGTGACAAGTTGGTGGGAGAATCCTGGGGTATATAATGATATGAAAAGTAGATATGTGTAATAAAAACGAGAATACTTGCAGAGTATTTGAGGATTACAGTAAAATATTTCATATTTTCTAACATATCTTATAGTTCCCCTGCCCAGATTCATCATGGTAGCTAGCACAAAATGTTTCTTGCTGGCACCAGGATCAACCAGTTCTCATCCTTGGTCCTTTGCCCTACTACTTATTTATGATCTTAATCTCTTGTGTTCTGTTCAGAGACTTTTATGACTACTCTGACTCAATCTTTTCAATACAGTTCTTTAATCTCAACCATTTGCTTCTTACATATTATGATTTCTGTCCTAAAGTTAACTTATTTTTATATCATTCCTTTTGTTGTCTACCAGACTATACTTTTCTTAATTATTTCAGGAATGATGTATTTCACTTATTCATTCTCAAATACAGAAAATGCACTCAAATAGCAAACATATAATTTCTTACATTAGCTTACAAGACCAAATAAATGATGCTATTTATCTACCACAATGTGAGTCGAAGTAACCATAAAAGAACTGGCAGATCAAATTTGAATGATAGAATAATTTTGGTTGGTTAAATAGAAGACTTAATAAGGTTATTACTGTAGAGGGTTAATTTTCAATATTTCAGAGACCTTTACTAGGGGAAATAAATTATATTTGCTATTTCTTTTGTCATTATAACCTAGTTAAAAACTAGTCTGCTTTTTTCTTTATATTGTACAAATACAGCCTACATATTCAGAATCAGAATCAAACTTGACAGATTTAAATATTCGACTTAGTCATTATTGCTTTTTGTTTTCAGTAATACTTCTTTCATAATCCTTATATAAAACAGAGTTCTATAGATGTTAGTTGGGTTTGTCATATTTTATAGATTTGCTTAGTATTTTCAAAAACAAATACCCTAATACCTTATTGCTCAATAGTTAGTAAAGACACAGTCTCTTAAGATTAATAGATAAAATAAATTTTCTAAAGTGAAATAAAGATCTTGACAAAACTTGTTCTTCACTACCTCTTACAAACACTAGTCAGAAATGATAGTGGTAGCTCAGAAGGCAAGTTAGAAGGATGTACACTTGTGCACAAGAGTTACATTTATAGGATTATTTTTATCCCAATCATCTGGGGGTAGATTCCCTTTATTTGTTTAGTTTCATTGAGACACACTTCAGCAATAAAATTGTAAGATATTTAAAGTGTATATGATGATTTTATAAACAAATACATTGTGAAAGTATTCCCCCATAAAGTTAATTACTATTTCCACAAGCACCTCATTTCTTTACCTGTCTTTTCTTGTTTTTGAGAACATTTTAGTTCTACTTTCTTAACAAATTTCAATTATGTCATCAACATAATCACCATTTTATACTTTAGATCCACGAAATATTATCTTAGAACTGAAAGTTTATGACCTTTAACCAGAGAATAAAAAAGAAACCTACAAAACTATCAGGAGTCTTGTCTCCTGGCATAACAACTTTTGCTGATGATGATTGGCTACCATGCATGTACAAATTAATATAGTATTTCACAATAGAATCTTCTTTTATGGAAACCAAAAGATTTATAAGTCTAAATGTTTAAACTTACATGCATATTTGTAGCTCCTTTGTACAGTTGTGTTTTACTTATTGATAACCCTCTAGATATTTTCTCCTACAAAGACCTGCTGAAATAAAGAAGTCAAAAAATTTGAGAAGCTTCAACATTGCCTACACATAACTCTCCAAGCAAACCTTTCTTCCTCCTCTGGCAGTTGCTTATTCCAGAAAGCACAAGGCAGAACACAGGGCTTGGGGGAGGATGTACTATAAATAGTTGCAAGTCAGGTGGCAGGCAGATGTAGGGAAACTTCTGCAGAGAGAGAGCAACCCACTCCTAGTGTATAAAGTTGATTATCAAACAAAAGAGCAATCAAGGTGATAGCCTTTAATGTTGTTGTTAGGGAGTTTCAACCAAATCAATCTGAAAAACATTCTTTCCTGCTGATTCATGTCTGATTTTTAATTCAGATGCTAAATATTTCTGACTAAACTAAAAGTAATCTCACATTTATTTGCAAACCATAATTATGTGGTGGAGGAAAAATTACAGCCATATAAATATTCCTTAAAGCCCTTCCACACCTCCACAGTTATATGTTCCTTCAGCTTGTTTTATGGTCTCATTTTATAGCTTGCTAGCTCCTAGTCTGAAGTCTGTATGTTCATTTGCATTCTGCTACCTTACAGTTCTGGTAGAGTATCATTTTAATACTATAAGTGATATTTACTGGCATTAATAGTAGCATCACCAAAATTGTCAAGTACATGAACCATCTTTAATTTGAAGTTGCTAGAGCAGTCCAGTATAATTTTAGTAATTTATAAGCCGCTGTTATTGACAGCTAAAATAGGAAAGTGCAAACCAGTGAAAAGAGTGGTTTGTTAGAATCTAGTGGTATGTTAGAATCTATAAGCATAGCAATATGGCTACGCTTATAGTTACTGAGTTTTCCATTCAATCCTTAGCTTCAGCTTAGAGTAGTGGGAACCTACTTACTTGAAAATGTTGAACTATCACATTCATGATGGAAAAAATTGCTATTATGACTTATATTGTATGGTGTGTATTATATTGTAATGATCTCTATGCTTGTCCTTTGTGTCGTCAGAAATATCTAAGAGCCCTTTCATAGAAATAAGAGCCTGCTAATACAATTCATTTCTTCTTTGAATTAGGCATGCTTTGTAATTATATTAAATCATTGTTGCACTACAACTCATGGTCCTGTCAGCCATTCTATGATTCTGTTTCTTGACTTTTTTTGTTTGATGATTTTCTTCAGGGGTGTGGGAGTGGGGGTAGGAAAAAATAATTTTCTTCAACAATTTTTTAAGCAACACAGTTATTTTCGTCAAGACAAAGTAGCACCTTTGAGGTCAACATTAAGTACTTAATTCTAGTTATTAACAATTTCTCACTTTTGTAGTTTCAAAGAATAAATGTGTATATTCCCCTTCATAGATTTAAATCCTTATCTTAAAACTTATTATATTTTGTATCTTTATATTTATTGCTTTTGCTATATACCTCCCAGAATGATCTTATTGTTATAGAACAAATAACATTAAACATACATGTTCCAATGGTCCAATGGTTAAAATTTCACATCTATATAAATGTTCAAATGGTTTATATTTGCTTTTCCTCATATTACTCGTCTTCGGGGATTGTGTCCTGTAATAGGTTAAATCATGAGTCCCAAAGATGTCCATGTCCTAATCTCTGAAACCTGTGAATAGGTTACTTCACAGAGTTAAAGAGACTATGTGTGTGATTGAAATAAGAATCTAGAAATGCAGATGATTGTGAATCTTGCATCATCATAAGAGTTCTCTGAAGGGCACAGAGAAGGGTAATGTCAGTAGCCTTACAGTGAATGTGGGTGATGATCCAAAAGGCCACCAGCCAAGGAAGGCTGGTGGAATCTGGAGACTGAAGAAAGCAAAAGCAAGGATTCTCTACACAGAGTCCAAAGAAGGAACCAGCTTGCAGATACTGGTCTTCAGCCCAGTGCAACTAATTTTCATACTTTGAACTCTACAACTGTGAGCTAATAATTGATGGTTTGTTAAGTTGCTAGGTTTTTGGTAATTTTGTGACAACAGCAACTGGGAAACTGACAGACATACTGATATTCTATTGATGGATAATCTGATTACATATATAACTTTTTTCCAAATTTTCTGGAAAGTTGTCTGATTCTTTATATATAACCTTTTGTGTAATTAGAAATGACAAAATAGTGGTGTTTTATTTAGTGATAATGAAGAACACTCACTAAATTTAATCATAATCAGGACATGATTTGAAAGAGAAGCTATTTTCAATAGTTAAAATATATTATCTTTTTCTCTTTTCTTTATTAAAAGAGTATCTTTGTATCTCTCTAAAAATGAGGAACAATTTATCATGAATAATTTCCTCTTTGTTTTTCTTCTAGGTATTTTATTCAGAAGCACTGGTGATAAAGCACCATAAGAGCATTGTATTACACAACAGATAGGATGAGAAATGTTCAAATTTTATTTTCTCCTTCCCATAATTTGTCATTTTATCAATTTAGGAAAAAATTAAATTAATGGTATGCATAATGTCAGGCAAATATCCAAACCTCTCAAAATGACACAGACATGTTTTTTCATCCTGATACTTAATAGAGACATGTTGAACACCTTCTATATGTCCATTTTAGCAGACTGCTAATCTTGGGGATTTTACAGTTTAGTGTAGCACCATTGTATCCCTAGCAGGCACCCTAATAAAAATGGAATATTGGGACTGGCTTAGAAAAAAATTAGCAAGGTGTTATTAAACAATATTTAACTGAAATACTTAAAAACAGCTTACCAAGAAAAATAGCTAAAATATAAACTAAGAATTTGTATGTATGTTATTAACCAGCACTTCTTAAAAGAAACTTCTAAATTCACTACTGTTGATTTCAAATCCTCTTAAAACAGACCTATAATAGCTCTGTTGACAGAACTTTAATTACACTGCTGCCAGATGCTATGAGAGCTGATCTCCCTTATTACCTTCGATGTTATTCTTTTTTATCAAATAACTTAATACTGCATATTGAGAATTAGGTAAAACTGACAAATGACAAGAAGAGCTATCCTAATAACAATATCAAACATAAGCAAACAGTTCATAATATGAAAATATCATTAATTAAATTAAACCAGTTTTAATGTATTGTTGTGAAATGTTTTATTGCCTTAAGTAGTTTAATTTGAATGTTAATTGGCACTGCAAATTTTGGCGAACATTCATTTTCCAGATAATGACTAATAGTGTGCTATTTTGTAATGAACAACGAATAGTATTTGTCACCAGGTTCTTTAAAAAAAATTAAGTAATTTCCCATTGATAAAGGAACTCTGTTTCTGATGGGAATTTGTTCATAGCAAAATAAATGATAGAGCTATAATTATTGTGATTGAATAATTGAAAATGAAAATAAATAGGTTTCAAAGATAGTTATCTTAATATAGAGCATTTGAAATGCCAATAACTAGCAATTACTTAGAAATGCTCATAAAACATTAACTAAAGCATACTTACTAATGAGCTTTTATCTGGTAATGACTGTTGAAGTCAAACTATTAATTTAAATTGTAAAGTTTTAGAACATTCTTTAAAGATATAGAAGCTTGCTGTAACTTGACTTGAATCATCATAAGTAGTTGCATAACTAACAGAGAAATATCTCCAAGGCACTTTCAAAGTGTTTATGTCTTAAATATTGTGGCAAAAAAGACCAAGAATGGGTCAAAGTAAGAAATTTCCAATTTTTTGATGATGCTCATTGTAATACCACTCTGCTATACTAAATAATGTCATTAGAAAGAAGGATTACAGTAGAGACAGAACTTATGTGGTATATTGAGCTTACACTAGTGCAAGATTAAATTATCGTTAAGGTTAATCATAACAAAAACGTGTCTCTTTGTTAAAGTCACTTTTTTGTACCCACTGTAAATGAAGAACAATTTATCTTGAATGCTTTTCTCTATCTTTTTTCCTTTCAGGTATTTTATTCAGAAGTAATGGTGACTATGCACATAAGAGCATTTTATAAGCAGTAGATAGGATAAGAAATGTCTGTTTTATTTTCTTCCTGTCATGTTATTTTTATCAGTTCATTGAAGAAAAACTTAAATTGATGTCATGAATAATGGTAGGCAAATATCCTAATCTGTTAAAATGTCACAGAAATAATTTCTCACTCCTGTATTTAATAGAAATATGTTGACAGTGGCTATATAGTCAGTCCAGCTGTTTAAATGCTAGTCCTTCTCCCCAAACAGGATTATTTTTATTTTATTTTTATTCTTAATCTAAGTAATAGTATTGGAAAAACTCTTCATTGTCTTCATTATCTTATGTAATGTTTTCAAGGTGCATTTATGTTATGACAGAACTCAGAATTTCATTCCTTCGTATGGCTATCTGCTATTTCACAGTTGATGGCCACATGGATTATGTTTTGGCAATTGTGAATAATGCTGCTGTGAATGTGAGTTTACAGTATCCATTGAGTCTCTGCTTTCATGTCTTTGGGGTACATTCCTAGCACTGGAATTGCGAGATCATATGTTTCTTCTGTTTAACTTTTTGAGGTCAAAGTACAGTTTTGGTTTTTTTTAAGTTAAAAGCACGCATGTAGGGAGAACATGTCAATCATTTATATTTAATGAGGCCAGCAAATAGTAAAGCAGAATGAATGGAGAATTCAGTAAACGAATGAATGCCTAAATTAGATTGCTAAATTAGACATAGATCTGTCAATGTTCTATGAAGCAATGAAGGTACACTTTGTGAATATCTTTCTACCTGATGGAAATCATTTCCATATTTACCAGGTAAAATAATTTGTAATTTATCAGTTTTCTCTATGCTATCTACTTTCATAGAGCTTGAGCCTTAATTAATAGAAAATGGAGCAGGCAGATAGGTGGTTGCCTGTGGCCCGGATTCTGGCTTCGGAGCTCCCTTGCTAGCTGGGAGCAAGGGGGGTCAGGCCTCTTGGGTGGGTTCCTCAGGAGGGGGAACTGGGTGGGGGAGCAGGCCCCACCCTCCAGTAAGTGGCTGCTGATGGGCAGCCACTTACACCCGGCTTGGGCAGTGCCATGTAGCCCCCAGCCCTAGGCCAGGGGCATGGGAGGGCAAACGGTGGTCCGGCAGGCCCACCCCTGTGCTGGGAGCTTCCGGCGGGGGCGGGGACGGGGGCGGGGGCGGGGGCCCCTCCATTTTTCTCTTACTCCAGGTAAACTTCAGAGGACCCAGAATATGCACAATGCCAACCCCAACATAGAGCAGGTGAGGGACCAGGCAAAAGTTCAGCCCACAGGCCTGAGCTGGACACAGCAGATAGACAACCAAGAGAATCAGTGCGTGCGAGACCGGAAGAACAACCGTAGAAACAAGTCACCATGCGCACTTGGGCGCTCGCCGGGACTTCATTTTGGAGATATATTCAAGGAGAGCAACAGACCCTCCCTTCCTTACCAGAGAGGAGAGGACGACCAAAGAGGGGGTAATGGGCCCCACATCAAAACTGCAAACTGAAGCAGAGGAGATGATCTTCAAAGGCCACTCGCAGAAGCCTGAACTCACAGAGAAACTTCTTGACCAACACTGGTTGGGAGCGAGACCCAGAGCCATAAGGAAAAGCAGCAAAGCAATGGAGATGGGATTGGAGAGGACGGCCTGCAGCAAGAAAACATGGACAGATCACAAACGAATATAACCTGGCCAGCCAACGCAAACTTAAGACTGAAAATCTAACAGCCAGGTTCACCTGGACCCAACAATGCAGTCCCTCACCCAGAGAAAAGACAGGAAAGAGACTAATGGACTTAGCACAGCTAATAAACAACAAAGAGTGGGGTTTGAGAGAATGGAAGGGGCACCAGAGGGAGGAAAAATAATAACACAGAGTTTGTAACCTGTGTTACAAAAATTTTTAAAGTATAAAAACACTTTAAATACTTTAAAGTATAAAGTATAAAATTTTTAAAAAAATTAATAGAAAATGGAAACAAATGTAAGCAGAGTTAAATTTTCCTAGGGAATTGTACATCCTGTAGATGAACTTGTTAGGGAATAAAACCTTATAGCATAATTTCCAAAATCTGAGTAATTTTTGTTAAGAATATATTCCTTTTTTTTTTTTGCTTATGGTAATTTTTGCATAATTTTTAAAAAATAGACTTTATTTTTTGCAGAGCAATTTTAGGTTCACAGCAAAGCTGAACAGAAAGTATAGATTCAAAATTCCCCTTAGGACTTTTGAAAACTGGATCAGCAGGGACGTTTCCCCCAGCCTCCATCCCAGGGAGGGTTTGGGAGGACGCTTGCCCAACCATCTGGGTCCCGCTCCTATGCAGGGAGGTTCTGGTGCATGGGCGGGTGGGATGGGGGGCTGCCCCTTCCGTTTCACTCTCACGCCAGCTAATTGTCAAGAGGAGGAAGAACATTCATAATACAAACTCCATCATAAAACAGGTGAGGGACCAGGTAAAAATCCAGTACACAAGTCTGAGCTGGACAAGGCAGATGGACAATCAAGAGAACCAGTGCATGCAAGACAGGAGAATCAACTATGGAAACATGAAGTCACGAGTTGTACCTATATGCTTCCTGGGTCTAGAAGACCCAAGACTTCATTTCAGAGATGCCTTTTAGGAGTCCAAGGCGCCCCTCCCCACACTATGGGAGAGGAGAGGAAGGCCAAGCCCTGGGTCATCAGTCTCACAGCAGGGCTGCAAAGTGAGACAGAGGAGATCATCTACAATGGCCACTCATGGATGCCCGTATCCACAGAGAAAATTCTTCATGAACTCTGTCAGGGGGTGAGACCTCCCTAAACTCCCTAAATCTGATGTCAGAAACTTAAAATAAAGCTGAAAAACAATGGAGATGGGATTGGAGAAGGCAGCCTCCAGCGAGAAAACATAGACAGAACACAAATAAATATAGACTGGCCGCTCAACACAATCTCAAGACTGAAAACCTACCAGGAAGGTTCACCTGGTTCCAACAACACAGTCCCTCACCCAATGAAAGAACACTGCCACAGGAAAGAGACTAATAGAGGTAACACAGACTAGCAAACAACAAAGAACTGGGTTTGAGAGAATGGAGGGGGCACCAAAGGGAGGAGGGACGGGGAAGTATCCCAAGAACCATTCACAGATGTTGTGATATAATGAATAAAAATAATTAAATAAAATAAAAAACAAATAAAAACAAAATTTCCCCTAGCACCCCTTTATATAACACCCTCCCCAACTACCATGCCTCACCTAAGTAGAATATTGTTATAATTTATATACTTACATTGACACATCAACACCTAAACTCCATTGTTTACTTTAGGGTTTATTCTTCGTGCTGGATATTTTATGGGGTTTGACAGATATATGATGATATGTAACCACTATTAAAGTTTCATACAGAAGAAATTTACTGCCCTAATATTCCTCTGTATCCCACCCATTCATCTTTCTTCCCCTCTATCCCTTAAAACCCACTAATCTTATTTTCATAGTTTTGTGTTTTCTAGAAATGCCATAATTTGAATCTTTCCATGTGTCACTACATTTTCAGATTAACTACTTTTACTTAATAATATGGATTTAAGTTTTCTCCGTCTTTCATTGGCTTGGTAACTCATTTCTTTTTAGCATTGACTAATACTCCATTTTCTGGATCTACCTCTCTTTATTTATCCCTTCACCCCCTAAAAGACTAGTTGGTTGCTTTCAAGTTTTGAAAGTTTTGAATAAAGCTCTAATAAAACATCTGTGTGCAGCATTTTGTTTGGATTTACGTTTTCAGGTCCTTTGCAACAGCTGCCCCTTCTCTTGTTAGTTGTAGTGATCCAGTATTTCTATAGATAGAGTTCAATTATAGTTTTTCTGTAGGGCTGTTGCTCTGATGCAACCTGTAGTCATGCATTTATAGTGCAGGATTTTTTATTGTGTTTATGTGGTTTAGTTGTGAATATCTATAGCTGATGGGCCCAGCGTCTTCACTATTGCCAAACTCCATTTGATTAGTTCCAATTATTTCTCAGAGTGTATCTCAAATGCTCCTGATGCAGACTGTTTCCACTCACATTGTCTTTTCCAAATTATTTTATGTGTCTGATTGTCAATACTGTATACAATTATTTCTGTAAAATTAGGAACTACTTTTAGGTGATTCTTAGTACCCAGAGCAAGAAAGGAATATATTGTTAGTAAATGATTTTTGCACAGAATGAATGGATCAAAAATCAGTTACCTTAGGGATTTAGGAGTAATTTACATAAAATTTTTTTGAAAGTGTGTAATATATTCTAGGATTATACCTCCAGGTTTCATGCATTGGAATTAAACTAATCTGTCTAAATAGTTCTACATTACTTCACATTGCATGTTTAATTTTTGCATTAGGATATGAGTAGCTTATTGCATTAGGATGTTAGTAGCTTATATTGCATTAGGATTATTAGTAGGATATATAACAGCCTTACTTTCTAAGTAAGAAACTGAATTCATAGAGTTAAAACTTGTTGAGTGTCAAAAATGCCAAGATTCAGAACTCAAATTTAATCGAGACCTTCATATTTCCAAGTCTGTATGAATCTTTATTCTGTTTTATAATTTTATTAATGGAATTTTAAAAACTCATTTATGACAGTATTTGCAAAGGAGGATAGACTGTAAATTAAAATATTCATATATCATTTGTAATTTGTCTAGCAGATAAGTCTTATCAAGGTCGCTCATGCTACATAGCACTTTACACTAAACAGCTTTATGCTGACTAAAATATTTTGTACTCAACACACTGCAATATGAAATAAACACATTATTAATTCATGTAAAACATTGATTAGACTACAAGAAGGATTTAGAAAAATTAAATTCATCTGGAGAAACCCTATTAGAATGGTTATAAAAACTTAAATGGAAAAATCATTTTTATGAATAGCTTTAGATGAATTAATCATATCATTTTGGAAATATAAGGAACATAGACTAGTGCACCTAAAGGAATGTGTGCATGTGATGATTTTAATGAAAATGCAATATTATGCAGATTTAATTTCTGTATCTGAGTCACTGTAGATGGCTTTTTTTTTTTTTAAAGGATCACTTCTTTTTCAATTACCCTGAAGCTAAAGTCAATGTTGTTTTAATTCTTGTCATATATCTTGAATATTATTACAAAATGTTGATATAATTGAGATTCATACCAAATCTGATCCTAGAAACTATACTGACAAAATTGTTTGGACATTGCATGCAAATGTGGCTGAAAGACTCTTGTCAAGTATGTGACAGTCTCAGCTTTTCGTTGACCTCTATTTCTGGGTTTATTTTCTAGGGTTGTAGGTCTTCTTTTATTTTTTCTTTGATTCATGCTTATTTGATTAGAAAAATGTTATCTATTTTTTTTTTTTACTGGTCTAGAATATGTTCAGGGTCATTTTATATAACCCTTAATTTATATGACTTTTGCACTCTAAAACCATCTGTATGTAATTTTTTAAGAATCAATGTATATCATATTTTGAAATTTTTACTAAACATCAAGTTTAGGGAAGTTGAAAGATGTAGGCAATTACATTTTACTTGACCATCTGTACTTCAGTAAATGCATATTGTTGCTGTGTGCCTTTCCCTTCTCTGATTACTATAAAGATTTTGTATATGCAAACAAAATCACAGGAGAGAGTAAATAAACTCCCCAACGTTTTATAGAGTCAATAGTCACTGCTTAAACATTATTTTAATTGTCTACATCTATAAAATATGCATTTATGTTACATTATGTTATAAAAAAGTTTGGTAGAAGATTTCTGTCATCTCTTCATATTTAATTATTTGAATTTCAATTTAAAATTTATGATATAATTCACTTTGATGTAAAAAACTATGGATAGGGTTTTGTGAATTTTGAATTATTAAAAATAAAGATGTTGCATCCCAGTATAATTTGTGCCTCAACACTTCTGCACATGCTCTGAATTCATTACATAAAGTTAAAATAAAAAAACAAAACAAAACAAAAGCAAGTCTATCGCCTCAATGCTGTTTGACTGAATATAACAGTAACCCAATGGCAGAACTCCAATTTATGGCAAATGTAAAATGTATTCAGATATTAAACATATCCCTAACTTTGTGTTTTCTTAAAATCTGTCTTTATATTATTTTATTTATATAAAGCTTTAAAGTTACAGTTATTAAAGATAGTTGAAAAGCAAAATTTGCTATTAAGCATATTTCAAATATTTTCTACTGTAGTTTAAATGAAATGTCATTGAACATAGAATTTAAAAAATTTGCATTGACTTTATCTGTTTTACATAATCCAGATATCACTGGATTGACTTATTGCGTTCACTCTAAAATTGCATTGATTATCACAAATTCTATAGTCATTTACAGAATGAATAGTCAAGGATAGCTTCTCTATTTCCTTTTGAATAATAGATATTATAATATATAATCTATATAACATACACATATGTAACTATATTTTTTTTTATAGTTTGCTACTTAGAAAGAGAAATATTTTCCCTTTGCTTCTTATCATTTTATCTATTAATCAATTTAAATTTTATTCTACTTTTCTGGGAAGAATAATGGTAATATTTTAGTAGCTCTTATGCTTTGATGATAACTATTTAACAACTGTTACCATTGGTGCTTATATAAATAAATGTAAGTAAGTTATTGGTAAAGTTCTATTTAGACATTGGAATTCACAAGTGCTATGGAAACATGTACAAAGTAAGTAGTTAACCACAGGGGTCCTGTGTGTTGTGTGTGTGGTGGAGCTTTTACTGAGAGACTGAGTTATTTGATCAACAATAAAAGAACAAAAATATTTGTGGTTGATCATAGAAACACTCTTTATTCTGGTGCTGAATATATTCTTAAAAATGACAGAATATCACATATAACTACATGTTTTCCCCAGGACTATAGAGTTAACATCTTTCTGAGACAGAAATGGAATGATCCCAGACTGAAACTCCCCAGTGATTTTCGAGGTTCAGATGCACTCACCGTAGATCCTACAATGTACAAGTGTCTGTGGAAACCGGATTTATTTTTTGCAAATGAAAAAAGTGCCAATTTTCATGATGTAACCCAGGAAAATATTCTTCTGTTTATTTTTCGGGATGGAGATGTTCTTGTTAGCATGAGGTACTCTTATCTTTCATATTTGCATGCTTTTTTCATTCCAAAATCTCAAGAACATGGAGAAATGCATTCACTGATTTCTAAGTCCTTTGTTTCTACTTTCAGGTTATCTATTACTCTTTCCTGCCCTTTGGACTTGACCTTATTTCCCATGGACACACAACGTTGCAAGATGCAACTGGAGAGCTGTATGTCATTGTGCCCCTAATTGATTAGAAATCAAAATGCTTAACATATACACCTGATACATTTTGCTATATCTTCTATAACTTTTTTTTTTTTTTTGAGACTAGGTCTCACTATTTTTGCCTGTGGAACCTCAGGCTCATGTTGCCCAGGGTACCACAGACTCAAGCAATCCCCAGCCTCAGCTTCCCAGGTAGCTGTGATTACATGCATGCGCTACCATGCCCAGCTATTTTTTTGGAACTAGGTCTCGCTGCGTTGCCCCGAGCAGGACTCGAACAGCGATCCCTAGGCCCAGACGCTTCATAGGCTGAAGCTTACAGGCACGAGCCATGGTGTTCGGCTTTTTAACACTATTTATAACATTTTTAACACTATTTTGATTACAAATAGTCAACAGAATATGTGATTTAGTTATTCTATTACATTAATATCTAATATAGATGAATTTTTGTTCTAGTTCTTTAATTTCAATTCAGTTCATGTAGGCGTATATATCTAAGTTATTCCAGTTGTCAACATTTTTTGAATTTATAATACAGGCAAGATAAAAGAGAAATTTCCTAACTTATACAACTTTTCTGATGTTAAAACCACATCTTCATATCAGAAAATTTGGAAAACTCTAAAAAGCAATCTCAAGTTCTACCATGCATTTATGGTCTAAGGATGTACAAAAATGCATTTTCTGTATATCAGTGATCATAAAGTTTTTGGCCTAAGTATACATTAGACATGATTATCTCTAAAACATGTTACTTAATTTGCTGTCAACTTACATTTTGAAAATAAAAGTCAGAAATAAAACTTGAAATATTGTCACTGACATAAGGAATCATTAGCCTAAATACTTAAAAACTTTGACTTATTTCTGGACAGTAAAGAATAATAAGCCTTTTAAGTGTCTTATATACCTCTGCTAAATGAAACATTTTAAAGTTACTTAGTGGTTACTTGCTTTTGAATTTTAATTCACTAAAACTGGATCCTAAATGTGAAAAATATTTATTGCTTTTAATTGCAAAATAAGATTGTGTAGAAGCTAATATGTATCCATGTTGTATATATATGTAGTAGACATATATATCTATATATATATTACACAAATATGTGTGAGAAACCCCAACCATGTAGCTGCATCTAATTCTACTACCAAATGCACTACAGCATTGTTTTAAGAATTACATGTGTTTTAGAGTTCTGTGATAGATGATTCCATGCTTTAAACTACCACAGAATTCTGCAATTTTAGCCACTTTACCTAAATTCAACATAAATGCTCAGGATTTTGTAGTGATGTCTATTTGAGAGACATTTCTGTGCTCTCCTCTTGCAATGCAGTTCCTTTAGAGAAATTTATTGTTGTTTCTAAAAAAAAAAAAAAGTCTTTTGGTGCTTACGTTTCTTTAACAGTTTTCAGATAGCATTTTTCAAACATCGGAATACCATTGCTTTCGCAAAGATGACACTTGAGAATTTTGACACAAAAGTATGAACTATTGCATGTGACACTATGATTTTAATTACTTGTAATATGTTTAATTTGTTCCCACTATAAGCCTATGATCTATAGCTTTTATTCTAACATTTTCATTAGTTACATAGATTTTACTACTTTATATTTTTAACAATTCATTAAATTAACAATTCATTATTTAGAATTCCCTTTTACTTTCTGTGTTAGATAATTGGGTTAGTAAACTTTTAAAAGACACTAGTATTGTATTTCAAGCTAACATTTTTATTTATTTATTTTTTTGTAGTTGGTTACACAACTGATGATTTGAGATTTATCTGGCAGTCAGGGGATCCTGTTCAGTTAGAAAAAATTGCCTTACCTCAATTTGATATTAAAAAGGAGGATATTGAATATGGTAACTGTACAAAATACTATAAAGGCACTGGTAAGTAATCTTCTTTAAAGCTATGTCCTATTTCTATGCTTCATTTTAAATTCAGAGTACAAAAAAGTAGTTAATAATATTCTATATTTATAAGCAATTATTCTTTACATTACTATATGTAAACCTTTAATAGATTTACATTTACCAACATTATTTTATTTTATTTTTTTATTACTAGATAATTTTGCTTTCCTTTGTGTAATTCTGGTAAAAAAGAGGTTTTCACTTTTTTCTTTTGGTAATAGGAACTTTACCAGGCAGTGATTTTCTTGGATGTGACCAAGAAATTCCACTTCTTGCAAATGTTCTTGGAACCAAATGTGAATAAGAACAATATAATCTGTATATATTTATGTGTTGCTCTTTGGACAGTTTTTAGGTAGTGGTTGCTCATATCCTTAATGTTAAAAAGTGTTTAGCTTTATGCTGTGCAGGAAGCAATAAGTATGTAAAAAAATTGGGCCTCGGCAATATTCCTTGTATAATATTTTTGACCTAGGTTGTAGAACAGATCATTATAAAAGCACAATTAATTAGCCTCATTAGTCAAATTATATCAAGTTTTTAGAGAAGTGAAAATACAGTACTCACTGTTCAAGACTTTCATAATGTGGTTAATAGTCAACCTTTGCACCTTCACTGGTAACTGAAGTTTTTTGAGAGGTTTAGTCAAGACAGTGTTATTTTCCGTAGTAATGTAAACTAAAAGAAAATTAAATTTTCATCATTACACTGATGCTAATAATTAGTCCAACTTGTGAATTATCACAAAGCTGTAATTCTGTATCAGGAAGTAAACTATGACATAGATATTAAAAAATGATTTAATTAACATTTACTGCAACAAGTGCTGACTTTGTAAAAATAAAAGAAGTATAGATAAAAAAAAAAAGAAGTATAGATAGTGTAAATGTAGTATAGAATTAAGAGAGATTAAGTGTTCGAACTAAAATGGTGTCATCATGACACCACTGAGGCCAAAATATAATTTGAAACATGTCTATTTATATTGAAATGAAAGTTAGAATGAGCGCATATTTATAGTGTTTTAGTAAATGCAATACTAGGCAACTTGGAGAAATACTTTAAACAACTGTTGTTGACCAGCAAATAAAGTATTTTCTCTAAGAATCTTCCATTATAGAGCATGTAGTGTATTAGGATGAGAGAAATAATAAGCAAATAATATACTGCTAAAAAATTATCAATTACTTTTCAAGAAATAGCCAAGAGCCCTAACATCTGTGACCACCAGAATATTCAGTGAAGATTTCATACCTTTTTTTTTTATATATGAGAGTGATATTCTTGACAATTCTCAACCAATTCCCTTATTTAACATACATGAAATAACTGAGTCTCTAGGTGGCTTCATGAAGTATTAAATGTCCTAGTCAAATTCTTGTCTATCATGGCATCAGTAAAAGTATTTCTTCTTGCGTTCTTCATTCATATTAAGGAGACTGACTACAGTTTTTTAGGAATTTTAACCTAGTGATGAAAAAACTAAACTAATATGAAAAAATTAAACTGGAATACCAAGAAAAATCTCTTGGCAATGTTGTGTGAGAATACATAATAGATGACTTTTTGAGTTCCTGTTCTGTGTGCTCTGCAACAATTCCTTTTATTTAAACCTCACAACAATCCTATGAGTTTAGTACTTTCATGATCCTTGTTTTACACAGTGGGATAGTGAGAGGAAAATACTTGCCCCTGACATACTGTTGTTATGTAATGTACTGTATGGTGAGTCTTACATTACTCTACTCCTGTGCTATCATGTAACCTATCATGGATAGGTTACCCCTATCCATAGTATATGCATATTATTTCAAAATGTATAATCTCTAAGTTGTTTTGGAAAATTCAAGAAAGCAGTAAAGTTTTATCTCATCCAGAGACTAAAATAAAACTAGTAATTTTATTTTTAATTTTATGCACTAACGTTAAAAAATGGAATAGCATGGCCAGTCTTAGGGCATTTATTTTATTTTCACCCTTAAGCTCTACATTTAAAAGTCTCCATTTAAGAGACTCAACAGGGAGTAAAAGACATCCCTGTCCTATAGTAGATTCATGTCCTAAATATGGTAAACAAGTGAATGAAGTAAATATAATTCATGTTAGTCATAAGGAAGTAAATAAGGAAATAAGATGTTTTGTGGGAAAGGTAATTGGGGAATTACTCAAGATTTTTGGTCTTAATGGACTTTGTTTTTTGTTTATGTAAGAAAGTTATTGATAGTTCATTATTTTCAGAAAATTGCTACCAAAAAGTGACTAACAATTATTAATTCTATGTTTAGCAAACACTATGTTTTCAGCATTCACATGAAACAACAAATAAATAATAAAACTTGTTTCATAGTTGGATAGCTAAAATATGATGAAAAATCAATCTATTTTTAAACTAAAAATTATAAAAAAAGTAAATTTACTCTCATCCCACAAATATTTTACTTAATCATTGTTTACTCATTTGTTTCGACATTTTCAAGTAATTATGTAGTTTAGTTGAATACAATTGAAACTGTTTAAACATGTTAGAATGTATGCATAACCTTATGACCTTTTATTGACTGCTAAATGATATTTTTATATAAATTAAGCACTTTTGACATTAAGTAGTGTTTTAAAATTGCTAATTGAACAGAACAAAATATTGAGAAATAATGTCATATATCTAGAAATGTCTCCTTTGTTCCAGGGCTAGGAAAATATTTGTGCCACTTACTTATTTTTCACATCCACAAAACATTATGAGACAGCCCATCATCTGTGATTAGCTTGGGGAAGTATTGATGTTATGGCAGCTCTGGGATTTTTTTTGAAAAGCAATTTTTGCATTTGTCTCAACTTGTGAAAATGAAAGTTCTTTCTCTATAGTAGAGTATAAGTCAGGGCCTAGAGTGGAGGATTGGAGAGAATTGAGAGGAGGAGTGTCAGATGTTAGCTGTTTACAATCATACCACCTAGACTGAAAACATTTATTTTCTTATTCCGGTTTGTGCTTACTTCCAATACTTTCTTAATGTGTAAGGTTTAAATATCTATTTGAACTTTTGTAGACTTCTGTCCCTTTGAGGCAAGAAATAGTAAATGTGACTGAAAAACTTTACTGACAATGTGTAGTCCAGGACTGTTTCTTTTTATAGTTGTTCTTCTTTGATTTACTGCTCTCTGTGTGACTCCTTTAGATCACTAGCTCTGAGAGTACCCATGGGTAATAAAAAGTTGAAGTTCATTGCAAATTCTCCGAACAAAGACTTAAAGGCTGAGACACTTATATAGTGGAGCAGCATGTGGGATCTATTTCTCAATGTCATAATGAAGTTGTGAAAGGTCAGATGAAGCAGGTCTCATAATGTCATCCTCTTAGAGCCCATCAATTATATATATTTGAAGAACAACTTTTTTGTGCAGAGTTTACTTTGTGAAATTGCTTCAGACAGAGGTGACATACTTTACAGGTGATGCATTATTGACTTTTGCAATTGTATGTGGGAAAGAACCTGATGCCTTTAATATATCTATTTCCGAAAGGCTACTACACATGTGTGGAGGTCATCTTCACCCTGAGGAGACAGGTTGGATTCTACATGATGGGCGTTTATGCCCCCACCCTGCTGATTGTGGTCCTCTCCTGGCTGTCCTTCTGGATCAACCCAGATGCTAGTGCCGCCAGAGTGCCCCTAGGTAATTGTTTCTTGATCTCTTGCAATCACTCTGTGATGACAGTTGTAGTGCAGGCATCTCAATCTGGGGTTCTAGTAGATGGATGAGAGTCCCTGAGCCCTTGGTATATTTTGCGGTCTTTAATGCTCTCAGGGAGCCAGATACACAGAAATGCCAGGCAGGGGAACTGGGCTGGCCAGAGGGTCCTGGGAGGCAATTGAGCCTCCAACATCCCCCAGGAATCTTTGTGCTCCTTGTCAGGAGTCTCATGTGGCAAAGAAGAAGAATAGGATGAAAGATGATGACGTTTGGAGAGGAATCAACTCACAGACCGGGGACCACAGAAAATGTTCTGATCTGGTCCGATTTAATGCAACTATGGACATCCATATACATATATATATATATATATATATATATATATATATATATATATATATATATATGTGCAAGAAAATAATTCCAATGATCTAGTAAGGAAGGTGAAACTTGATTCCAAAAGCATATGTGACATATAGCAGAGATACAGGTGATAGCATAAGAATCTACCTACCAGGAGGATGGTCATTATCTATTAGCCATATGTCTCCCAAGACCTTCCAAAGAGGTTAGAAAGCTGTGTCACAGGTGAGAGACCTGATGTTGACCACTCTTTAGTGTGCCCAAGGGGGTGAGACGATAAAAAGAGTTCTTTTTATCTTAAAACATATCTCTCCACCTGAGTGGAACCCCACACTCCTCTGGATTCTCTCTGGCAGTCTCTTGTGCTCACTTCCTGAGCTTGCTCCCTTCCTTGCTCTTCTCTCCATGTTCCCCCAGGGTGTTGTCACCCTTTTATCCTCTCCTCCTAGGCCCAGGTGAGCCCACTCACACATGCACACACCCACTGAGCCCAGGCACATACAACCATGGGAATGGCACAACCACATGGAAGCTAATGAAAGAAAGACAAAACTCTGAAAACTCATCTATCCTACACTTGCCTTTCTCTTTGTTGCCAGGAGCATGCTGCTATCTATATTTTTCTGTTATTCATTATATACTCAGCTCTCATGAGATAATGAGTTTTGAGATTGATGACAACCTTTTCCTTTTTTTCTTTTCAGATGTACTTCTAACTTGACATTGAAGTCAATTTTCTCAATGTTTACGCACTCTATAATTAATCTAAAACTTCCTTATCATTCACTTGGAATATTTAAAAAGTTTGTCTGTCCTAATTTGTCATGAAATGATTATTAGCAACTGAATTTCTCAGAGGACCAGAGTCTAAAATCCCCAATAATGCCAAACTTAAATGTTTTGAAAGAAATCTTTCTTATGAATATTATGTATTATCCGATATTATTAATCAGTGAATATGTAGTATAATTTACTTTGTTAAAAATGATTTAGCATTATATTCCTAACATTATTGTATATCGTCAGTAGTGTCTAGAAGGACTTGTTGACCAGATTCTCCAGGTTTTTATTCTTAATGCATTGTGACATAGAAATATAGTTAGCCAGAAGTGCAAACTGTGTCTATAAAGGAGAAATTCCCCAAGAAACAATCAAGAACTTTTCTTGTTTAGCATAATCCCTCCCTATTCCATTCATGTTGCTATAAATGCCATGAGTTCATCTTTTTTGATAATTGAGTAACATTTCATTGTGTAAATATACCACATCTTCATAATCCTTTCATCTGTTCTGGTGCATTTAGGTTGTTTTCATATCTTGGTTATTGTCAACAGTCTATAAACATATGAATGTAGGTTTTCTTTCAGAAGATAAATGTCAAATGGTTTTACTTCTTTATGGAATACAGAGATACCAAGCAAAGGGCCAGGGAAAAAGAAAAGCTTGCAAGATGAACATGACCATAGATCTTAGACATACAGCAGAGAGAGGTCAGAACAGGGGAAGGAAGAGCACACGGGACTGATGGGCCATGGGTGTTATGATGGTGGAAGAACTAAGGGGGCTACACCTGAGGGGAGAAATCAAATACTATCCAAAAATTAACCAAGATGCAAGAAAATAAACGAATACCTAGATTTAGAAATAAAAAGAAAGAACTTTTCTCATGGGTAAAAATTTCAAAATAAAAACATTGTGACAGCAAGCTTTGATTGGCGTGCATTAAAATCTTTCATTTGCTGCATATGTGTGCGCCTATGTATGTGCGCTTGTGTGTTCTGAATATCACCTGGAACTTATATAATCAGCAAGGCAGTGATCTCTCTGACCTCTTTGTGAGTGATTGGTCACAGAATTTTTTTCTTTCATTAGAAAGACCTTGTGCAAATCTCCCTCCTGACATACTAGAGGAATTAAATGAAATACAGATTTTAAAGAGTAGGAAACTAAGAAAGAAGCAATGGAAATGATAATTTGACCTGAATAAGAAATCTGATAGTTTACATCTAATAAAAACTATAAACCCCAATAATCAGAGATGTGAGAAATATTATTACTAGCATTATGTGACCATCAGGAAGGTAATGGCTGATTTATCAGTTCCTTTAGAGTGTAATAATTATATACTATACTAAGAACAAAGCTAGATATAATTCTTACTTTCCCCAAAATTCTCCAAATAGTCTCTTTTGTTTGTTTACTCAGTAGAAACATCTAACTCTCACACAGTGATATAAATTGAAATGCCAGGCTTCCCAGGTGCAATTCATGACATTCCCTTGAAGGATGTTTTGCTCAATCACTAGTCAATTCTGGGTTTGAATTCTAGCTCTGTTATGACTAGTTCTGACCATTTGAACTACAGATCTAACTTCTTTAAACATATTCTGTTCATAATCACAGGAATGCAAGAATAGTCAGTGGATCACTCAGAGAATAAAGAAAAAATTAAAGTCAAGTTCATATTAACATTCAGGGTTTAATAATATGCCCCAGGGTGGGCCACTTTATAGTTCATGGAGCATTTTTATGCTTTTGACTATTCAACTATATAAACAGTGTGCTGAGTACTGGTGAAAGAGAAAGGGAGATAATAAAAATCATAGCTAACAAATTAGTAAATAGTTCATAAAATAGACTTAATATAAAATAAACACTTTAGCCTCAATGAGTTATATTCCCATACTTCTGGTAAGTTTCATATTAATATATTTGATGGGGATGCAGAAATATGTGAGCTCAGGGATCCCACCCTGCTAGTCAGGGATAGTGTCAATGAGAATGATAATCCAATAAAGACTTAAAGGAAGTGAGGAATGAATCTTTATGGGTGTCTAAGAAAGAGCAGACCTTGACAGTGATCAAGATCAGTATTACCAGGGCAGTAGCATGCTTGGAGTATTTTGAAGGTGGGGAAAAAAATTGGAGTATTTTAGAAACAAGGAAAAAGACAGCATGTCTGGATCAGAATGAAAAGGATTAAAAGAATTAATTCAAAAATATAATGATGGTGAAAGAATGGATCTTGAAATACCTCTTAAGGCAAGCTAGAACTTTGACCTTTATTTGAGTGAAATGTGATGCCTTTGAGGCATTTTGAGCATTGATTTGATTTATTTTTAAAGAGATTCTTTTTGCCTACATGCTTTTAGAAAAGATTGCTAGAAGGTAAAACTGGAAGCAACAAATGCATTTGGAGGCTACTTGAATAATCCAAATGAAGTAATCAGAGTGTGGCCAGGAGATAGTAGCAGAGTGCTCAAAAAAAAAAAAAAAAATGGATAAGGCAGAGATAAAAACGATTTGTAGATATGTTATATGAAGGATTTAAGTAGAATCAAGACTGATTATAGGTATATTTGGCTGAACAGCTAGAAAGAAGAAATTGCCATTAACTGAGATGGGAAAAGCTTTATGTAAAGGTTTGAAAAGTTGTGCAGAGTAGAAGCTGGGATTGAGACTTTCATGATATGTCTGCTAGGTAAAGTTATCACAGAATTTATGACATAGAGTGACTTCTATAAAATTAACACTGAATATTAATGAGCTAAATAATTGGTTGTGGCTAATTAAAAATCAGACAATTTTATAACACATTGTTAAGAATCAAGTAATTCCATTTGATCTCTATGTTAAGATGATGATTTTATGTAAGATTAAATATTTGTCCAGGAATAGATTTTTTTTCTCATGTAGGATAAAACAAATAGGTATTTTCTATTTGAATATGAGTTCCTAAATATTAGGTGTATAGCCATGTTCATATTATCTTCCTCTTAAACTTATCTGTATTTCTATGGAATAATAATTTATTTTTATAAATTTGTAATTTTTAATTATAATTTAATTATAATTATTTCAGCTCCCTCCCAAAATGAATTAATATCAGATTCCTCTTAAAAGGGATCACTTCTCTGTTTCTCTGATCCCTTTTTCAAACACCAGAACATATTGTTTCATAAAGCCTTCTTCATTTTCACTGTGACCTCCATCTAAAGATTGGGTAATCTTTCTTTTAAAATATTCTCAAGTGTGTCCTCATTATCAGTTCTGGTTTTGACCTTTAACCTTCCTCTGTGTTTTCATACAAAGTCATTATCTATTTTGTAATCCTCTCTTCCCATCTTTAATGGAATTTTTTTGAGTCATTCTGTTCAAGATCCATTCTTTCACCATCATCTGTTCAGAACTTTGTCTCAATATTTTTCCTTCTTCCTTCAATTGGTAACCAGTCTCTTCAATGTATTCTCCAAATTCCTTTGGCATGGATCTTTGTTAACTTAAATATTCTTTTGGAAATGTTTCTTTTCCGCCAATTTAAAGCTTTCCTAATATTCTTTACCAAAAAAGTACAAAATTCACTGAATCTCTAGGGCCTTCTATAATCCAATAATATTTCATTTCAAAGGAAGGGAAAAGAGATCCAAGTACATATTTAACTATTAGACTAAGGTACCATTAATTCTCAGAGGTGTTCAAGTATAAGCAAAAAACCCTAACATTTGGTCCCAGAAGTGAAATGAACTCACAGAGCTAAGGTAAATTCATTTCCTCCATGATTTGAAGTGAAGCTCACTTGCCATCCTATGAGATTGTTTCTGAGTGAGTGTGTTACTGGTAGTTTGTGCCCATAAGTCATTATTTGTCCAGTCCCTCTTCTGAAAATGTGTAGAAGGTGAGTAAGAAAAAAGAGAGGAAAATAACCACATGGCATGAGGAAAGGGAAAGACATAAATTATTGCATTTTGCTTTGGGATTTTCTAGTTATTTGACTTAAATTGATATATAACTATTACACAGTTTTATTTTTGTTCTGACTTAGCTGTTCATTGGACAAAATTAAGTTCTGGAGCTACAGTCTTTTTAAAATAAGGTAAAAAATGCAGCCTGTCTAACCAGAGACCTTTATGACTTTCTGAGAGTATAGAATAGTTTAAACCATTTCTTAAACCAAATCAAAATCTCCATATGTGTTATTGCACATTGGTTTTCTGTGTTTGTTTTTGTTTTCTTGTGTGTGAGTAATGTGGAATATCTATTGAGTAAAGAGGGAAGGTAGAGGGTAGAGGAATAAGGGAAACACAGAAATGAACAGAACACTGCCCATACTCTTGTCATCTCTTCCATGCAGACAACCCATTACAATTTTGCAGCAAAAAAAAAAAAAAAACCCAAAAACAAAATCAAAAACAAACAAAAAACAGTGCTCAGAGATCTTAGTTTATGCTCATTATTTTATTAAAAACTCAGTATGTACAAGCATCCCCAAACATAATAAAAAATCCTAACATTAAAAAATAGTCATATATTATTTGTTTTGCACTTTCAGGGGACCTAATGAATTATTCATTAGAAGTTATTGGGGAGTGGAGGGATTTAGCAGTGGATTATAGTGGTTGAATATTTCCATAGTGATTAAAAAATGGAAGGATAAAGAACTTGTTATGTCTATTTCTGCAGGTATCTTCTCAGTACTCAGCTTGGCCTCAGAGTGCACCACCCTTGCTGCTGAACTTCCCAAAGTATCTTACGTGAAGGCCCTGGATGTCTGGCTCATTGCTTGTCTTCTCTTTGGGTTTGCTTCACTGGTGGAATATGCTGTTGTCCAGGTAATGCTGAACAACCCCAAAAGAGTTGAAGCAGAAAAAGCCAGAATTGCTAAGGCTGAGCAAGCAGATGGAAAAGGTGGCAATGCAGCTAAAAAAAATCCTGTGAATGGTACAGGGACTCCTGTTCACATCAGTACCTTGCAGGTAAGGATGACATTATCCAACGAAATGATCTCCCTCACCCTCATTCTTTCTGCCCAAGGGAGAGATGATTTTGTGTGGGTATAAAGGTTTGATAGAATTGGTATTCAACCATTTTTCTTTTGTAGATGTAAAGAGAGTTAGTGTAACAACATACTTTGGGGGGAAGAAATAAAAAAAACATTCAAAATAATTAGATTAGGTTTATTAGATAAAAAAGTAGCACCTCATATTTCTGCAGGTTTTTCCATTGATATTAAGAATTCAGACTTACCCTGATGATAGCCACCATCCAAAGTGGGAGTTTTGCCCAAACTACAGATTCCCAACTTTTTAATATGCTTTTGTAAAAGACCAGAGGAATGTTGGGGCAGCTCTGACCTTCTCCAGCACTGTGAACTTAGGGGTGACCATGTCTTGGTTAAATCACCCACCTGTACCCTAGCTTTAGAAGAGCTATACATAGAATCTGCAAGGGTATCTGTATATATTAGATGTCTGACCCATAGGCAGTCTGTGCTCCTAATTAAGGACATGTCCATTCCAGTGGAGAGTAGAAAGAAAAGATTTTGATGGTGTTTCATCTCTTATCCTTGCCTTGTCAGTTAATCATGAGTCCTTTAGTAATAGGCTGCTTCATGGATACAAGACAACTGCCCATTTATTCAAAATTACCTTGAATTCATGATCTCTGGGAAAACAGCAAAACTGAATTAAACATAGTAAAGTGCAAAAAATATAATTCATATCATCCTACAACTTTGGGAATCTTGTCTGCCTTGCCTGTATCCTGGCCCCAGGCTATGCTCATCAGTTCCTTGAGTCTGTACACCATCATACCTGCATGGACCTTAAATGTTAGACAAGTATACCAAACAAATATTCTGTATACACAGGAATATACAAATATTTCTGTACATAGAAAAACCTACTCTGACACGTTTTGATTGGTTTATTTAGGTCATTTAAATTTATTATTGATATGTTAGGGTTTCTGTACACTGTTTTATAATTTGTTTTTGTTCTATTTTTTATCTTTTTTTTTTCTTGCCTTCATAAGTCACTTGAAAATTTTCTCAATAGACATTTTGAGTTTTCTACATTGTTTTTAATTGTATCACTTTGTGTGTCTAGAATAGAAAGGCCTTATGTGTATATACACACCTAGTCCAACCATCAATATTTTCGTGGTATCTTTATTGGTTCTAGCATTCACACAGGCACACTGGGTGGGACGGGGCAGGTGAGACCCTCAGGCCTCCAGGAATCTTCACACTTGTTTTCTGATCTCTTTCTCTCTCAGGCATTTCCTTCACATTCTCTGTTTAACCAGTCCTGTCCTCATAGCTTCATCTTGGTTTTGCAGATAGAAAAATGCTGGAGTCTTTTGGATTTTCCCTTTTGGGTTTTTAAATGATAAAGAAACAAGCACTCCCCTCTCTCCTTCTTACCCCTTCCCCTGGGGCGATGTACCCTTTTATTGCCTCCTCCTGGGACCAGGTGAGCCCATTCATACATGTGCACACTCACTGGGCCCAGGTGAATACACAATCATGGGAGGGTGCAATATCATAGGTGCTGGCCATACATACTAATGGGGGAAAAACCTGAGTAATTCATTTATCCTACAATCCATCCCTTCAGGCTTTTATTTCTTTTTCATCACAATATCTGCATGCTGTACCTCTTCCACATATTTCCCTTGGTGGATGTGGAACACTATAGCCATGATAAGCAAAAATAAACAGAATGCAACTAGATAAAACAGAACACAAAACTCAGTCCATTGAGGTGTTGGGGCACACTGATAAAAGGTTGGAAAGAAAAAGGGGTCATTGCACGAGCAGTGGGGGATCCCACCTATCTAGCATTATACATGCCAATGTTTTGTCAGAACTCAACCCCATTTCTGGTAGCAGTAGCTCCCAGGCCTCCAGCCCCACACCTACTTTGCCAGCAGTGAGGAATCAGAGGGTGCTACATGGAGTAAGAGCAGTAACCTCATAGTAGGGCACAAAGTCAAGACAAATGTTCCCCTTATTATCGCCCTCTGAACTGCCACCCTGGGGTGAATAACATGTTCTTCTGGGGGCCACTGCCCAATTATTCACAGTGTTACTTGTAAGTTAGACTCCAGGCCATACCCCAGCACACACTTGGGGAGTATTTACTGTCCAGGGCCCCTCCAAGTCCATAGTCTGTCCTGGGTCCAACCCAGTTGAAGCTGGCAATAAAATGTTGCTGTGCTACCCAAACCCAGGCATCCGCAGAATATCTGCAGTCCATATTTGCAGCTGGATAGGAGCAGGTGCATAATATAACAACACCTCCACAGCAGCCAGGATGCCTGCCCTGCTCTCATTTCTTAGCCCTCATTCTGTAGAAAGGTGAGTAGGGACTCTCCCTGTTCTGGGCTTGGTAGCAAGGGATCCTCCATGCACAGGACACTTGCCTGGGGCCTGGAGTCCCTGCTTTCTTCATCCAGCGCCCATCTCCTTATGAATGTGAGCATCTGATCCTCCTACAATTGCCTCCATAGTTCTGATAGATACACACTGAGCCATGTATTCATTTTAGCAGGGTCCATACCTGCTCTCACTAGATCTGTACACATCTGGGCACTGGGGACTCTAAGAGTCTATGTGACTCTCCAAGACTGACTCAGTCTCTTTGGCCTTCCATCAGTTGGTCAGCAGTTTACCTGTGTTTTACTCTCTATCTCCCCCAATGTCACCACTGAAGTGATGTTGTGCATCTGGCATCTCACAGGGGGGCCAGAATGGTCATGAGGGATTCGAATGAGGGTGAGGGGATACTTTTCAGTACCCTGTCCTTCATCCTTGCTGTGAAGTGTTCAGCACCAGGACCAGGAGTATTTACATGAAATACAGCCTGTCTCATTCCCAGTCCCCAAAGAACTTGCACCTGCTCAGCATATGTTTGCATCCACTATGGTTTCTAGCATATCTTCTGCATCTGCCCAGACCATTCACACAGCAGCCATGATCCAGTCCAGCAGGGAGTGGTCACGCAGTCACACCACCATCTGTCGTTCAGCCGCTGTCTTAGCGATGGGTGCAGGATCACCGAGGACACTCTCTTCATCTCTTGTGCCACTCGGATAATCCCTTCTGTCTCCAAGTCCAATAAACACAGCAGCCAAGCCACCAAGGGCTTTCCTGGTCTCTGATGGAGCTGTTTACCCACATTCACTAGCTCTACCTGGGCATCTGGGTGATGGATGATGAACTCTGTCATCTGAAGTGGCCCAGCAATCTGACACTCTGGACCACGAATGGCTGCTGTTTCATCTTGTGTCACCACCAGGTGAGCCCAGAGCTTCTTTTTCTTTATCACCTCTGCAGTGGCAGGCTGGTCTGCCACCACTGGATGAGCCCAGAGTATTCTCTTCACCACTGGATGAGACTCGAGTGAGGGGTAACCTTCTCCCTTTCCTCCTCCCCTTCCTCTTCCCCTTTCTCCTCCCCTTCCTCCTCCTCTTCCTCCTCCCTTGAGGAGTCTGGCATCTCCAGAGTAGTGAGTCAGTTTCTCTGGATTTCTTCCCCTGGAAACTTCAATCACTGCTGCAGTTCCCATATCTTGTCATGCAGCTTTCAGACCCTGGATAACTCTCTCAGCATCACTTACTGCAGAGCAGTGAGAAACAGTCATCTCATAGCCCCTGGTGCCTCCTGACTACATGTGACCAAGGTCCCCTCAGTATGGCTGAGGGCCTGTTTCAGCTACCACAGAGACCCATCTATTTCTGATGATTGATGGGGACATGTCCACTGCAAGAGAACACTGACCACGGGGTACCACCTGCTTGTGGTCAGCCTCCCACCAACATATTCACAAGACTCCTTGTGTCTGTGTGGAACCATCCTACCGACAATGCCAAATGTTGGATAACCAGATCAGCCCTTGTAGGTTCACAGTGGTTTTGCAGACAAAAGAATGCTAGAGATTTTGCATTTTCCTTTTGGGTTTTTAAGGATAAAGAAACAACCATTCTCTCTTCTTTCTTCCCCTTCCCCAGGATAACAGCACATTTTCATCTCCTCCTCCTAGGTTCAGGTCCACCCACTCACACATGTACACACCCACTGGGCCAGGCATGTACAGTCATGGGGAAGGGTGCAATGTCACAGGTACTGATAATAGACATTAATGAGAAAAAGTCTGACCTACTCATTTACCCTACAACATATATATGTCTATATGCCATATATGATATAACTTATCACAGCCTAACTGATGCCATGTGTTACATTTTGTGTGATGTGTAGAAATATCAACATTTTAGCATTACTTTACATAACTTAATTTGATATAATTATTTTAAATTATTCTTAGAACTACATTAAAAGCATCAAATTTGCTTCACCATCAATCAAAATATAGAAAATTCAAAGAAAACAAGGAAAGCTTAGAGTGTTTATGTAAAATTGCTCACCTTGTTTTCTTTCATTTTGATATACCACCAATTTTCTGACTTTTCTTATTTTCTTTCCAGTTAGAGACTTTCTTTTATTCATTATTTTGGGTGTTAGATTCTTTTTTTTTTTTAGTTTTCCTTCATCTAAAATTTCTTAATTTCCCATTTTCCTAAGTGATATTTAATGGGGACCCTCTATTGACAGTTCTTTTGTTTTTGGCATCTAAAAACACTTTTGACCTTGCAGGTTTGGATGAGACCTCCACTTGATTTATATACATATTTCTATCCCTATAGATAACATATTCTTTTTCTCTGACTGCTTCTATATGTGTATCATTCTATTTCCAACAACCTAGTATTCACCATGTTCCACAAACAACGAAAGTGTGGTGAATAAAAGACAAAATAGTATTCATGCTTGCAGATTTGAATAAATTAAGAAATGAAATGTGTTCTTGACATATTTATAATGAGGTAGTGCCTTCTTTATGGTAATGATCTATCTTTAATTATAGGAATCGGTTTAAATTTGGTGAAATATACAGATATATTTTGTTTCTGTACATATTTTTATCTTCTCTATATATCTTTGTTGTCTGTAGAAGACATTATTTTCACCGTAAAATCACACCCACTTTTTATATTTCATAAGGCGCTTTTCTTTTAAATGTGTGCAGACTCAAGTTGAAAAAATAACACAAAGAAAATTTTAGAGTAAAAAATAGAAGCATTATGAAGTTTTTATTGCATCAGTTTTTATTCTTGAGCATTTCATTATCATACTACCTCATTTTTACTCCTAATAATTTTCAGAAGTGAGAGATTTTTTATGATGAAAGTAAATGGAACACATTTATATGAGAAATGTTCTAAAAATTATAAATTAGAGATTAATATAATCAAGATCAGTTAAGAATGTGTTCAGTGTGTTTTATTTATAAATAGTTTTAATCCCTCTTTTTGTGATATTGTAATTGTTTAAAATAATAGTTATATTATCAACTCTTATGCTTTAATGTACATAGATGATAAGATAATTATGTGTAAGGAATATTAACTAAAAAAATTTTTGTTTGTATAAAATCTCTGATGAATGGGAGATGAGACCAACCTACTAGTTAATGAATCATAAGCTATTTAAGCAACCTATGAAATTCTCAGTATGGAATCTAATCTTATCTCTTATTCATTTGAGTCACATCATTAAAACTGACTTACTTATTAGAGGTTCTCTCAACCAGTACACGCACACACACACATACACACACACATGCACACACACACATACTTCTCTAATCATTTCAGATAAAAGGATCTTCAAAAACAACTCTGAAAGAGGTGATAATAAATTAAATGATAAAAAATTTAATGTAACCAAATTGAATAGTTTGGATTGAGAATGTCCTTTCACTTTACTGCTGTAAAATAGAAAAAAAGTATTCTTTTAGCAACACATTGCTATCTTTAATGAATTTCTCCCAATAAACATGACATACTCTAGTATACTGTAGAGATAAACTTTAAAAATTTTCAATATTTCTGACAAAATCTAAGAAAATATGAATCAATGAGATTTGAAAATTCGAAGCACTTGTGTGTGATTTAGGTTTGTCATATCATGTAAATTTGAATACTTAGCTATTTACAGATATTAAAACCACACTTAAAATCATATGTAAAATATGACTTATAATAAATTCATTTATACAGTAAATACACATGGTGTTCTTGGTGAAAAAGTAAAAATGATAAGCAAGAAATCTACTTCTGAAGTCTCCTGTAGAAGTCTTAAGTCTTAAGGGTATTCTTTGGTTCTACTAAATGATCAAATTGCACTTTGTACATTTTAGATGTTTGGGATGGATAATTTTCAGGGGAGAAACAAAGATTGTAATACATACAGAAGCCCAGATTCAGAAGGTCACACTGTAAGTCTGAGGATGGTTCAAAGATTTTATGTTCAGAGACTTTCTTAATTTTTGTTACAATCAAGGCAGTATCTTACTTTTTCCAAAAGTTCACTGATAGATGTTGAGACCTGCACATTCCTCAAAAAGCCCTGGGAAAATAGAACTTTAAAAGTGATCTGTCACCCTCATAAGGAAGGTATGTGAGTGCTAATGTGTGAGTCTGTATTTGCTTACATGGTGGTGGAGCTTGTAAACAATCTTGCTGAAAATGATCTTTTAAAATCTCAAACCGGGGAATCAAAATGGAAGACCCAGAAATAAATTTTAAATATACACAAATGATTCATATATGTGGATGATTTCCACAATAATTAATTTTTAGTTGCTACCTTTGTTCTTGATCTCATTTTTGATGAGTCCCTGCATAAATTTTTCCAGACATCTTCCTAGACACAGAGCATAAACTGATGTGAACTAGTTCCTGGATCTATGGTGACTCCATCAAATCATCAACATATAATTATTCTTTTTGATTCAGTTGCACTCTCACAGCTGAAAAATTATAAGTGTAGATTTAAAAATTCAAGATGGAAAATCTCTTTCTTCATATTGGTCTCCCTCAGAACAAAGTCCCACTGAGTCAACATGTTTTCATTTAGGCCCTCTTATAGCAAACGTTTTCTATATAGGTTAATGTATCACAAGTCACATATTTTTTTTAAATGTTTCGAAGCATTCAGAAAGGTAAACTTCATCTTTTTTTAATTATCCTTTTTTCTTACATCATTAGAGTCCCCATAGTTCTCTCATCACTATATCAGCTGTGAACCATCACTGTATTCCCTCATGTTCATCCTATCCGTTTTACCCCCCTGTACCCTCCTTTGCTGGATATTTCACTTCTATGACCAGCTTGCTAGTTTTGACTTACTGTTGACCTTTTGTTTGGTTTCTCTATACTCCATATATAAGTGAGACCATCAGAATTTATCTTTTTCTTTCTGATTTACTTCAGCCAGCATAATCCAAAGAAAGGTGAACTTCTAATTCCTCAACTCCCATTCCTACTATCAACTTTTTCTTTGTATTTTGTATAATTATATTTACATAAATATCTTTTCAAAACTTCTTAATCAATCGGGTTGTACAAATGTCTATGTGGTAATAAATATATATTAAAGCCAATAGAAGAATATTAGCTTAAAAATAGCAAAAATACATTTTAATTTTCTCCCTCCCACCCCCCGCTCTCTGTATCTTAGTTATCTTTGTTTTCTTCTTTTGAACATAGCCATCCAGTTCTTGTTCTGGAACTATGCCTCAGTGTTTGTTCAAATAAAGAATATTATCTGGGTATCTAAAGTATTTCATGAGATTATTTGGTTTTCCTTCTTATGCTAAATTTAGGTTTTATCCAGTCATAATCTACTAAACATAAATGGAAACTACATCACTTGTTAATGCATTATACTAATAAGTAACTATAATATGTTCTTAGCATACATTGACAGGGTTCTATTTCATCAAAAGAAAAAGAAATTAAATGTTAATAGTGAAGATTCCTAGATTGGATCACAGAATTCAAGAGTTAATAATAGTGGAAAATTTGGCAGTGCAGAAACAAACTCATCATTCTTTGACCTTGCAAAACATCAAGTACTTACCTTAAGCTATTGAGATTGAGCTATGCGTGTATTCTTTTAAAGAGTATTTCTGATTGCCAGGGACAGTTCAGTGTGCAGTAACTTTTTGGCTTATTATAGGGATTTGATTCAAACTTAATAATTCAGGTATTATCAATGGAATAATGTTTACTATGTGATCTGACTGAAATGTACACAATTTCTTTGGATTCTCTGTATGGGTTGGCTAATTCAACTTTTGCCAACATACTAGGAATGTCTTTCACTAGTAAATCTTTGGATTATGATTATTGTAGCCATATTTTAGTTCTACTTGAGTGTGATTTAAAGAAACAGTTTGTTTCTTTGTAATGACAGATCCCTCAGACATTTATAAATCACCCCATTTGAAAATAGGATCCATGAGACAGTTGAAGGTTAGAAATAATAGAAGATGGCTGTGACCATAGTTTAGTAATATAATCTGTTCCATGGTTAAATATTGAATTTTTATTTATTGTTCTTTAAACTAAGAGAGAGCAAGACAAGGGACACTAAAATAAGTGTAGGTTTACACTTGGATTCCAAAACATAAAGTAACCTAGCAAAAGTTTATCTCATGAATATAAGCAACATGTTAGCACATAAGCAACATTTTGAGTCTAGATGTTCAATCCAAAGGTTTAGTTATCACTGATAACAGTCAACCAATAACATTAAACCATCAGATTAAAAAATATTATGGAGAGATATGTTTTAAAATAGAAAAAATTCTAAATGCATTCTGCCTTTAATTTTTATTCTCAGGTTGGTGAGACCAGATGCAAAAAGGTTTGTACTTCTAAGTCCGATCTGAGATCTAATGACTTCAGCATTGTTGGAAGTTTACCAAGAGATTTTGAATTATCAAATTATGATTGCTATGGAAAACCTATTGAAGTCAACAATGGACTTGGGAAATCCCAGGCAAAGAACAACAAGAAGCCGCCCCCTGCCAAACCTGTCATTCCAACGGCAGCAAAGCGAATTGATCTTTATGCAAGAGCCTTGTTTCCTTTTTGCTTCCTGTTCTTTAATGTTATATATTGGTCTATATATTTATGATAAATATTTTCCATTTGTAGAAAATAAACTCCCATTTTATCATGACCAACCTCATTCATAAATGCCAATCTGTGAACATTTTTGCATTTCTGTAGCATTCTATTGCATCTTGGATGCTATTGTAAACAAATCGTGGCACCTTCATTTGGATGGCAGCATGATCTGTGCTCTGACAATGATGTATATATGTATAGTGAACATGTCACTTTAGGGGTAAATGACAGATAAGATATGCATAACAGAAATCCAATCCATTCTCTTCAGTTAGTGTAAATTACAGATACTTCAGACAATTCTGGTGATGATGTGCACGCTGAATCCTGTTGTGATCACCATTCTAATGTATGTAGTATTTCAAATTTCCTTCCTTGTAACTTTCAAAGAAAGCCATCATATTCTTGTATAATTTTAGATGGTATTATAGCAGATTAAGCAAAACTATATTACATATTATTTAAACTTTGTAGGTAGATATATATCAGTTACAAATCTGTGGGCTCTATGGAGAAATAAAGTTCAAAGAATTACAAATTTGTGAAATCAGCTCATTTTGAAGTGTTCCCTGATAGAGAGGATGTCAGATAATAAAACACAGTAAGTAAGCATTTTGAAACAAAGGAAAATCTCAATTTGAGAAATTCATACTGAATCCTAGCTTCAGATGAAAAAATGAAGACTATTAAATATTTCTGATAAAAGAAATTCTATTTAATTCACTTTAAAGCTTAAATATATTTTCATGGATTTCATTTGTTGTAAAAGTATACAAAGAACATCATTGTGCCTTAAAGAGTCATAAATATTTTAAATTGGAATTAAGGATAGATATGTGATTTCATATCATTATTTTTAAGAAACCAATAGGCGAGTACACTATTACTAAAAGTAATGAGTTGGAAAAAATCAGTAATCATTAAAGGATTCTAATTTCCTTGTTTTTTTATGATGCTTATCTATCTTTAGGTAAATTTAAGATTTTTTCTGACCTAAAAATTTCTTTTTTATAAAACATTTCAATATTAAGTAAATAATAACATTGTTTGTGTTAGACCTCACTACCATATGTGTTTTCTCTTATTAAAGTCTAGACTACACTGCATAGATTTACCTATTTTGATTTTGTTCCAATCTGAATATAGGAACGTTCTGCCCTATAAAATTCCTATTTCCTAATAATATAACAGCCAACGTAACTTTTTATTTCTGCCAAATCTGAAATTAGATCTATCAGTAATTCTTTTCTCATAAACACAAGGCCAAATAGGTATATTTATGTTATTTAAAGTTCTATTGCAACTGAAAATTTGCCTGGTCAAGTTAAATAATAAATGCATTTAAGTGTTATTTATGCAAGTGCCCATGTATAATTCAATTTCTTAAAGATTTTGTTAAAATTCTCACTCATTACTATAAGCAAAAGAGATATTATCTAGTCCTCTTGTAGTCCCTTTGTACCCTCTAGTTTAAAAAGTTTAACCATCTGAATGGTTTAAAAGATTCCATAGTTATGGAGTTTAACATCCTGGTAGGACCCCAAGCCAGATGATTTCAGTGAAACTATAGTAGAAAGAAAGTGATTTGAACAGGACTTAAGCCATTTGATATTTTCATTTGTAGTAATTATATTTGTTTATAATCTTTTCTTTTTTCTTGCAAATTTCATCCTTCTTGAGGAGTTTGATTTAGATACAGAGCTTTAAGTGTGAAATGTACCAAAGTGGAAGACAGGTTTAATTGTATAGGAATTTATTTGTTGAAAATAATGTGAATGAATTCCTTCTGTAATATTGTAGACTTCTCAATTTTAATACCTATATTATAAATAGTTATTGCAGGGTTAAATTATATATAATATATAGCAACAAATGGAAATTAGACAATGATCATAACAAAATTATAATCAGTGTTCACTAACAGTTGCTTTATAATTGTTATCACAAGAATTTAGCCATATAAATCCATGGTAGTTTTGATCTGTGTATTTAAATATTATGTATCTATAAGGGACTTGAGGTATATCTACCTAAACACCAGTATCTCAAATTCACTGTCTCCAAAATAAAAACTATCTTCTCACAAATCAACAGATTCTCTTATTTTCTATTTCCACTAAATCCATCACTTTCCCAGTCACGCATATTAAATCTTCCTTCTTTTCCCAAGTTGTGTATTCTTTTATGTTACAAATCCTGTAAATCCTGTATTTTACACTTACCCCTTCCTTCCTACATCTGCTGATAACACCTTTAGTTTAGTTTCCCTTTTCCATAGTTAACCAGATTACTATAACAAGCTGCAATCTCATTCCAATGGAATTTATTTTGGAATTTGTGACTCATTTTTTGATTAAAAAAAATAACTTTTAGTTGCCTAATTCAGTGACCTGAATAGGTTGATATATTATAATACAAGCAGATAAATTTAGAATAAGCACGTAAATCTTCTGTCATAGTCTTCTTTCCTCAAACTCCTCTCTCCCTTGAAGTCATTACTGTCTTGTAACCATCTTAAACCCACTGTCAACATTTACAACATGGATCCAGTTTTCAAATACAAAGGAAATTTAAAAATAATGGGAGTGAACATAAATAAGAGTTCATCTTATTTATAATAAAATTGTTTTTCATTTTATGTGTCTTGTGGATCTTGCTATCTGAGGACATTTTGGATGTTCATTAATCTATCTTCTGCCTCCTGTCAGTCTACAGCATGTATGCACCTGAATTAATTTGTGCTTAAGCAGAAATTATACTTTTCTTTTCTAATATAAAATAGTATTGCAACAGGTATCTGTGTAGAGTCCCCCAAGGCAGGTGCCAGAAAAGGAGTTCAGAATTTGAAGAACTCAAAATCTAGTGGGTTTCTCAAACTTTCCTCCAAAAAGCTGCTAATATAGACTTCCACACTGATGGACCCAAAAACAGTCACCTATTCTGTGTCATTAACATATTATTTTTCCTCAAAAAAATATTTTGATTCAGACTTTTTAAAATGTTGCAAGGTTTTTCTGTGTACTATCCATTCAAGCCTTCCAAATCATTGTCTTCATAACTACAATACCAACTGCGCCATAAAAGAAATTTTGATAAACTATGATTTATAAAATAAGATTATGATTGAGTTTACTTAAATTTGCCAGTTTTCCCACTAATACTATATCTAACATATGTTTGTATAATTATAACATCTACATTATAAATACATTATATATCTATAAATGATACATATATGTATAATAATAAATGATCCATATATAATTATTATGTATGTGTTATTATAAATAAATAATACACATATAATTATCCAGCCAGTTCCACCTTTTTCATTTAATTATTATAATATATTTTTTAAATAAAGCTCTGACCATGGCATTCTGTTTACATATTTTCAGTACTGTTTATTGTTCAATAAACTAAGTAAACAAAATCTTTTATTTGTCATAATATGATCTTTCACTTTAACATTTATGTTCAACTTATCTTTTCAGGAGTTATACTACCTCTTTGCTCACATCCTACCAACCAAGCAAATTGATTTTGAACTTTATTTATCACATTTAGCAGTGACTGGAAAGTTCCTTTACTTTTAGGTAAGTGATTAATTTCATGTCTCACCTTTTTCTTTTTTAAGTGGACCAGACTTAGGTAATGTGCCTTCAAATACACATTTTAACTAGTGTTTTCTTCAACACTAAATGTATTTCAGTCATATGGTTTTATCTTTGCTGAATCATGAGGTTAAAATACTCCTATTACATATGTGGTGTTCAAATGAAACTGCTTTAAAAAAATTCAACTTACAGAATTACTGAAAAATTTATTAACATAAATAGTTGAATGAGAGTATCTAAAACACCAAGCCTAAGATAAGGAATAGTTTAAAGTCTTTTTATAAACTTTAATCAAGGTTTTCATGATAGAATATTATTTACTTGCTACAAAAGCAAAAATTTATTATAACTACATTTTTCAAGTAAATGCTATATTTACACAATATATCAGTAGTTTAGCATATAGTAACAACCTCCTTCTGTTTTAAATGAAGCAGTTTTAACCTTTTAAGAGATTAGTGTTAAGTTTTTGAAAGCATCACACAAATGGAGTAAAACTACTTTATAGACTTTCTTGTTGATTAAAATTATTTCCATAGGATAAATGTCACAATCAGGATTGGTCATACCTTCAGTTTGCATATAGATATATGGATGCACTTGATATTTTAATATATTTTTCATTTTTTTACATTCATACCATATATACATATAATTTCATGAAATATACATGCATTTTATATTCATAAATCATGCATATTATTTAATTTTGTTCTCAATCATCAAGAACAAGGAGAAAATTCCTGAATTCTAGTCCAATTAGAATATTTGTATTCCAAACAATAAAAGCATGTTAATTTCCATAAATATTTTAAAATTTCTATTTCACATATCATACACAAAAAAGTTCTTTCTAAACCCTCTCAGAATAGAATATTAATTTAAAAATGTTTAATTCAGTATGTGCTTGTTGGATATTCAATGTGTTAATAATCTTGTATTAGCTAAAACTATAATGAATAAAACATGTGTTCCACTCTTAAATGATTATCAATAGTGTGAGAAGGAAAGATAGGCTACTAAATACACAAATCACTATAATACAAATTAGAATGCTATGCATATTATTAAAAAACTTAAGCAAGCACAAAATAAAGCATTTGTTTAAAAGAAAAAGTCATTTAAAATGAATACTTTAATACAACTAAAGACCCTTTTACTAGACATCATCGAAATTGAAGCTAAACATTAAATAAAAGAAAAATAATGAATTGTAAAGTGCAGAACGTTGCAATAAAAACGTTAAAGTGCTCATTGAATTTATTTCCTAGTTAACAGTGCTGAGGAAATAATGAGCAATAAAGCAAATTTTTCTAAGCTGATGATGTAATGCACTTTCCCTAGTGTTTGTTTTTTAACAAAAACACCCATCTGATCTTAATCCTTGAACTTGAAACAATTTTCAATAAATCCCAATTTGCAGCCTGAGGCAATTGCAGTTCAATTAATATCAATTTGCAGTGAGGAGACCAAAAAGGAGTCAGAGTCTTCCAAGAGTTAGCACCAATAGCAGTCACACTACTGGTCCCTACCAATTACTTCATCAAATAGGAATTTTATTAGCCAATTAGCGTTACCTCTCCCTATGCCATTGATGACACATAACAGAAACCCCATTTTTTTGAAATGGTAAACAAGATGAAGAACATGATTTTAGCTTTTGAAAAAATCGATTCAGTTTATTATATGTTCCCATGGGATGTCCTTTTAAGTGTTTATTAGATTGAGATATGTAGCAGGAGGAGAATGGCACTTAACACAGTAAACACTCGTCTGCTTCTTTCTGAGGAGTACAGCCTCATGCTATGAACTTTAAGGAACATAGGACACAAATTTGGCACACAATGTTAGTGTCAGATATGCTGGCTTTACTAACAAACTTTAGTATTTTTTGTAAATCTGAGAAAGTCAGGTTTGTCAACAACAAAGATGATCTTTAACATATTAACTAAGAGAATACTATACGGAAATCATTAAGAGGGAATACCTAATAAATTCTGCCTGGGACTGCTATAAAGCCTCTTTCTAAGCACAGCTGCACTCTTCTGGTTCATTCAGTTGTGTACTCAAAAGGCCTTTCATTTAAAAATCACTAGAGTTTCCAATCAGTCTGCCCGCATCTTTGAAACGTTCAGATTTCCAGATGGATAAATTTGAACACTGAAAAATAAATGAGAAATTTTCTAATAAATATATGTGGGCTACTCATCATATCAGAATAAATTTAGAGTCTGACTAAATTAAACCAAAAGTCAGCGTCCTACAAGATATGTAAAGAGGCAGGAGAGGACCATGGAAGGACCAATGGACAGGAAGTATTAGTAGCTGGGTTATAGTTCTGGGTTTACCCTTTATAAACCTGTAAACCTTGCAATAATCTTTTTCTCAACAGCCCTGTTTTAAAAGAGAGGATAAAAATAATGTCAGAACTACTTATTATAATGTAATTGTCATTTCCATTGTTTACAAACAAGGTCCTAGAAGCAGTCTAAGCTAGAATCCCAAATACTAGTGTGAATATTGGCAAATTAATTTAACATTACTGAGCCTCAGTTTCCTCATTTATAAAATGTGGGCTATAATGACAGTCTCCTAACATTATTATGAGGATTTAGTGTGTTGTTTGTAAAGTGTTCCCAGTACAGGGAAAATGTGCAATAAATTATGGTTATTATTTCATTTTATATCTTCCTGCTGCTGTTGCTGTACTATTTTGTGCACTTAAAGGTCTTAGATTAATGTTTCAGATTTTCAAAATTATTTTGCTAAAATAATAGGTGTTAGGCTAAAAGTACACAGATATTTTAACAATAAATGTATATTACTTTTGTCCATATATATTAGCATCTGTAATGATAGAGATCAATTTAGATATAAAATGAGGATAGGAACATTAGTAATAAATATAAATTACTTATTAAAATATTCTTGGAATGAGCAATGAAGTCTTTGGAATATTTATTTGAGGGTCATTGTTTTAAAATTAAATCATGGATAATACAATATAATGGTGCCAAAATTCAGAATCCACAGATTTAAGTGTTATAGTCCACATTTTTCTATAAAAATAAAAAAATGAATAAAAAGAATATTTCAGAATATTAAAGAACAAAGAGAAAAATTTTCTATAAACATGATGCAAAAATTGACCTCACTCTCTAATAGTGCATGCACAGCACTGTACCTTAAAAAAAAGATAATTAATACTTATAATGATTATCCTAAAAAACTTCATGATACTGAAAATCTTTTTGAAACATAGAATGATAAAGTATATTTAGTAGTATTGTAGTGTTAATGTACTTTTTTATATTCTAATTTTTGAAGATTGACATTTCAACTACTGAACGTATTTATTCCTAATTAAAGTACCAATTAACCCAATTCCATATGAACAGTAATGTGTTGCATTCTTAACTCATATTAAAAATATGAGGTCAACCTCTATGTAATAAAATATTTAACTCTCTCTAAAAGGCAATATATTATATACTATATTCCAATTATTTATTCATATATTAAAGAATTTTTTAAAGATTCTTGATATACTGCAAGAGTAATACTAGAAAGATACTAAAATTAATGCATACTTGAATATATGTATATATGTATACACATATAGAGGACGATGTTCATGTGTGTGCTTATATATAGGTATATATATATACACACACACACAAACATGTATTCATGCATACATTTATTTTTCCATATTTACACATATTTATAATATACTAATTGTTTGTGATTTGCAACTAGGGTAAACAATATTTTTATGCTTTTGGAAGTCCTACAGAGTACTTATTTTTTTATATATGGAACAGTTTCACATTAAGGTTACATTAGGAGCTTTTTGAAAGAATGCCTATTTAAAGATCAAATAAAGTAAGTGTGTGCTAATTGATATGAACCAGATGGCCCACAGAAAAAAATTAGTATCAACAGATTGTTCCATTTACTTAATTGTATGCTTATTCATTGAAAAACACTCTCGTTCTTATATATACCTTAGATTAATTTTGCCCCACATCATTAAATGAATTACCTCTCCACTTCATTCTGTACATCAAGAAGAGCTCCCACTTTTTACAGGCAAATGGATCTGGAAGGCAAAAATCCAGTTGTCTCTCAACTTGTTAGGTCAAGTTCTCTTGGATTTATACTCAGTTCAGTTTAAATAGAACTTTTTCCATACAGACCAAGACTGTCTTGTTCTCCAGGGGGTTGGCCTTACAAAATGTCGTATCTTCTTGGGAGAGCTTGCCTTGATAAATGTTCATCGCCTCATCCTTGATCATAGTCCAAACCCCAACTCTTCTTGTCTTTTCCTTCTACCACTCCCAGGATAATCCACTACTAGCAGACTGTTTTTGGTTTTATTTTCTCACCTATATCTATAAATATATTTGCATATATATTTGCACATATATTTACATATATATTTATATATGTGGAATATATATAAAATATACAAATATATTTTGCATATATAAATATATAGATAGATGGATATGGTATGAGACTTGAATAAAAATTATTTTTTCCCTAATAATACTTCCAGACTATTTGTCTTTTTCAACTGCTTATAGTAAGAAAACATAGACTTGGGCATGGACATGTCAGCAACATCTATTTACAGTACTGGAAACTGCCAGCATGGATGAGTTCTTGGTCAGTGTGCTCTTCCTAGTCTACAGAGGTCATATAGAATATTCTTTCATGGCAAAAGCATTAACCCCATTATTAAGAACTCCACCAACATGACCAAATTATGTCTAAACAACCCACTTCTTAATACTATCATGTTGGAATTAAGATTTTGACATACAAATTTTGGGATGCAAAAATATTTTCATCTTTGCACCGTGAAAATTCCTTCCTTTGGAAGATTGAATTATATCTATATTATTCATTTAAATGTGCTTATCTGTGAGACAAAGGAGATTGAGAGACAGAAATATGGATGAAAGTGGAAAAATTATTAAGAAAATACAATAATTACCTATATCCCAACACTGAGAATTAAATTACTTTACCTGGCATATTTGATATGAATTTGTTTTTTATTAATTATTTATTACAAATATAAAAATACTTTATCTTATTTTCAAAAATTATCTTATTTTTCAACTTAAATATAAACTTGACAAAATTACCTTCAGTTCTGTATCTAGATTCTCTGTAGTTATGCCTAGAAGCAATCACAATTATCAGTTGATTTGCATATTTCACAAATGTTTTAGATTATAATGTAAGTGCACTTTCTTTTTATATAAGTTATACCAAACTGCATTTACAGATTTATGTCTTTTGAGGGCTATTCACATAGAAAACCCAGATTATTTCATCTAATGTATCAATAGTATTTTATTTAAGAATATCATATTGTTTCTAAATTTTTCACTATTTCAAAAATAGTAAGAAACTTCTTTGTGTACATATTCTAGTATTTTGTGAGAATGATTCTTAGTAGTTAAATAGAAGTAGAACCTCTATACAAATAAAAATATAATTTTTAAGTAGCTTAAATTTTCTGTAGCAATTATTTCAATTTACATTCCCTCCAAGATTGTATTAGAAAATTTAATTTTCATGTACATTCAAATGATTTAGTCAGGATTTAGCATTTCTAAATTTCTCCAAATTAAAATGATGAGTATATACATTGTACCAAAATGCACCTATTAATTTAATAATATTTTTCTCTAATAGTTTTGCTATGTTATTGGGTTAACTTCTCTAATTTGAACTGTTATCTGTATTTCTGCAATGATTGCTTTCTTTTGTAATATGTTGTATATAGTATATTCCTTTTATATGTAATATAGTCTCTTTAGAATTAGGTGAAATTGCTTTATCTGTATTTGTGAAATTGGTTAGTAATAACATCTTCTGTTGTCATTCATATTCTATTTGTTAATCAATATTATACCAGTTTCATAAAATGAATTCAGTGTTCTCTTGAGTTTCTGAACTCAATACAAGTGTGTGTGGAATGGGGATAGAGGGTGGCTTCACAAACCAACAAACAATTCAACTCAGTTCTGACACTGTCTACACTGTCTGACTCTGGTGGTAGTATCAGTTCCCACAAGTTAAGGGTTGGCCCACAAAACTACCTGCAACTTCAGATGCAGTACTCATTTCAAAACTTATTTCATCCAGTTTCTTGATAAGAGTCCTGGTTACTTAGTACCCTTTGGATCTTTATCTTGCTTGATGTCTACTACTGAGCAAAGCCAAGCAAAGCTGACGTTTTATTCACTGTTGTCGATTTAAATTGTATCAAAGGCAGACAATAAATTTCCCTGGTGATAATCATTTCTGTATCTCACGTACATATGATATCTATACCAGTCATACATCTAGGTAAGGGCAATGAGGATACCAAATAATGTATGTAAGCCACAACTTCCAGTGTAGTTTCATCTCTATTTTACTTTCCTTGAATCTCCAGTCATTCCCAGATTCAACCTTGGCCTTTAAAAGCACTGTCCTTACCACACTAGAGTCATATCTATCCCCCAGACAGTGACTGTGCATTAAACCCAAGGCAAATATATTTCACGGTGTACTCAGACAATGTAACACAGAAATTTGCCTTCATCTTTAACCTCTTTTCCTCATTCCCATATATTGATATCCTAGCCACTCATTTATCAAATAATTTAATAAACTGGCTTTAAAAATGTGATTTTGGTATTTTCTGATTCCTTTTAAGTATTTTACCACTCCCTGGGGCTGATCCTTCCATTTTGTTATAATCTCCTTTTAAAGATCTGAGGGGATGGACAAAAAAAAAATCTGAGATTTCCTCTGAAGGTGTTTTACAAAATTGCATTCTTTTTTCTTTTCATCTTAATAAATTCTGCTTTCATTTTATTTTGATTCTATATTAAAAGGAATTTTAATATTTACAGAGG
This sequence comes from Uropsilus gracilis, assembly GCA_004024945.1. NCBI lineage: Eukaryota > Metazoa > Chordata > Mammalia > Eulipotyphla > Talpidae > Uropsilus > Uropsilus gracilis. The sequence goes on along the minus strand of PVHY01001596.1, from coordinate 59,927 downwards.
TGGTTATCTTAGTAATCTCTTTTCTGTTCCCAATTTGAAATTTGAAGAAATGTTTGCCTATTTGTAAATGCGACAATTGAAATTAATTTTGATGATTGGTGTCAGCTGGATTGATCATTGACCAAAGAAGGTATAATAACAAACAAAGGAGATGATTTTCCCACACAATTATAAGGAAGATTCACAGTATCCTCACTTTATTAAGCCAGATTGAACCTGACTCAATGCTTTCATTTCACTAGGGTGATGAGAAATAAAACTTAGTCATATCTTGAGAGACCCTTCATTTCCAAGGATAACAGGGCAGAGGGGAGAATTCAGTAATGCCTAGTACATTGGAGGAAGGACTGTTGTCTGCCATGCATCAAATCATTTCCTGAGCCATAAATTGTTCAGGTGTGGGTAGCTCTATTTTCCCAGGTGCGATTGAGCACAGAATCCTCTGGTCAGACTACAAGGTCATACATGGTTCTTAGGGTTCCTCAATTTGTCACGTCACAAGCCACTCTGCTTGACTTCTTTAGTGTTCAGTCCTTCCAAATTTTCCCAGATCATGTGAACTAACCACATCCCCCAAAACTCTAATGAAAACTAAAGTATACCATCCTATCCAGCACTCCAGAGACATTTTCAGTCTTCATTTTCTATTTAGAACCACAACCTACATTTTGAAAATTTAATCCATAATCCATTAGATCTGACCCACAGGCAAATGAACACTTTTGCCTGTAGTACTGAGCCCAGCTGAGCATTTCAAAGAATCCTCATGCTTTAGGATTCTTCAATAAGAGAGAGAAAAAAACATAAATCATTTATCACTATAAATTATCTTGCCACTAATGGTACCAGGACTTCTTGTCACTAAGATACACTCTGAAATGCATTCCAGTGGAAAGGAATGTTAATGGCACATCTGAATTCATTTTCTTTGTGTATAACCTGACAAAAAGTATTTTTCTAAAATTAATGAATTGTAAGATGCTATAATTTTATAATGAACTTTTTAAAACTTTAGGTGGCTGGTGAGATTTATTGGAAGTTTCTTTTTCATATTTCAATAAGTAGCATTGATCCTTGGGTAAAATTCAGTATACTCTAACTCCAATCATTGCTTTAATATCACCATGTGAAAAAACATTTTTTGAATGCAATTTGAATGTGTTCACCCATGTATGATGCAGAATGTTAAAAGCCTATCATTCTTAGTAGGCCAGTAATCCCGGGGTGAAGAGTAAACAGCCATATGTACAAAAATACAACAACAAACATCTTTTTCATTGTGACAATAAAATATTCTTTATTTTAGTTTCTTTTTTTAATAGCTATCCGACCATGATGCATTTTAGCACAGTTATACACACACACACACACACACACACACACACACACACACACATATAACCTAGTTACTGTTGCCAGAGGGAGAATGCTGAACAAGGATGTTTGTGGACTAAAATTCTTTTATGGAACTCATTAGCAGTATCAGGCACAAAAATATTTATGGTGTTATAAAGCTGCTGAAAAGAAAGGGAGTTATTTGGGCTATATTTGAGATATAAGGGTAATTTGGACCTCAAACTTAGGTGGCTGATTTTATGGCCATGAAATTCTCTTAAGTTGTATATGTAGCATCTAATGCTATTTTTGCAAGGGAGCTTATAATGTTACCAGAGTTTATGCAATGTTCAACAAATAACCTCTGACATAAGTAGAATGTGATAGTCATAGCAAGTTAGATCTAAGTGATCAAGTCAATTTCAGATTAGAGAAAACAGTCACAGAATTTCCCCCTTAGTAGGACATCTTATTTTTTCTTCCCTATCTATCTACTCTTGTCAATGTGCCTTCTCGCTGCCTCCTTCCTTTCCATTATTTAACAGTACCCACACGTTCACTTAACCTCTTAGTAGTGGGACCCAAATCCAACCTCCACCTTTCTTCTCTCTTGGCCATTTGATCCAGGTAAGTCAGTTCTAGATACACTTTAGGACCTATTTTTGGAATGCTGCAAACAAAAAGTGCTTTCTCTCCACTGGAAAATGCACTATTTGCTACAACTTTTAGAATTCACCTCACCCGTAGATGTAGATGAAAAGAAAATCAGAGTGACTGCATCAACCAAATTCTATAATGACTCCAGGATGGTAGTTCTATGAATCAATAATTGACTCAATTTCAAGGCAATTGGAGCCAGAATTTTTGTTATTATGTGTATAAAACTTCATAATTTTATCTACCAATTTATTCATTTTAGAAAAGAAAACGTTGTTCCTTTCTGCCTCATTTAGATATAATAACTTAAAATACAGTCTCTATAATAGATTACTTTTTTTCTTTATTCTTCAGTGTCCATTGTGTAATATGTTTTTCTCCCCCTTATAAAAGAAATCATGTAAAATGCATGTTAGGGTTATAGATATTTCCCTAAATACCCTAAATGCTTACACCGTGGTAGCTTCTCTAATTCAGCAATGAAACTGACCTTCACACAAGATTTCACTGAAAGTTAGGGCAGAGGAGAAGGCTGCATGTGAAAATACAACTTAAAATATGTTGAGCTCCACAGTTTAATGAGTACAGTTTCCAGAAATTGTTGACCCTTCATCTTGTAGGATACTGGTTCCTGCAAGATATTTTTACCTCTCTGCATTTTAGACCACTTTAATTGAGCATCTTTGGGAAATTAATCTCTCTTACTTTTAAAAACATAAGTATGATTTAGTTTGCTCTGCCTTTTCTTAGTTGTAGATTGACTTTTGCTCATCGAAGGATTTATTAAAATACTCTAATAAATAAAACATTAACCAAGCAGGCCCACCCTTTTGCAGCTCAAAACTGGTGAAAGATTTTAGATTGAAGTCTTTTTTTATTTTGTTATTCCACAAGTCTTTGTAGTGACATTGAAACTATCTTCTTTTTCTGCCCCCAGAGAAGAAACACAGGGAATGCAAAAAATTAAAATCTATATAATTTAGAATGCACATAGAAAATCAGAAGGTATCCTTGAAACTTTGGATGAGTTTAACCTTTTTTTTTTAGTTTTCTTTTTTTTTTTTTTTTTTGAGACTAGGTCTTGCTATTTTTGCCTGTGGAACTGCAGGCTCACGTTGCCTGGGGTACCACAGACTCAAGCAATCCCCAGCCTCAGCTTCCCAGGTAGCTGGGATTACAGGCACTTGCCACCACACCCAGCTATTTTTTTGGGACTAGGTCTCACTATGTGCCAACGGCAGGACTTGAATCATGATCCCTAGCCCCGGCCATGGCTTCCTAGGCTGCCACCTACAAGCATGTGCCACCATGCCCAGCCTAAACTTATACCTTAGGAAAATCTAAGTTTTAGTGTTAAGAATCTCCACTACCAATTAAACATCAGTCTCTAAATAATGGTTCCAGTAAGCGAGAAGTAGAAAGAATTCTGATGCACAGAATATAGATATTTATGTTAGACTTGGATGAGGCTAACAAATTCAAGTTCATATTTCTTAGAACTCCCATGAAAATAGAAGCTAACCTTACAAGTCTGCTAAGGGTCATCTCTTAGGAGGGAAAATTTATTTTTAATATCATTGGATGTCACATTTGTCCCCCAAAGATGAAGGCAATTATTTCTCACTTCAATCTCTTTCAATATATCTAGTTCAATAAATTATATTTCACCATATTCTCAAGTGAGGTTTAAGGCCTGCTCCGGATGTGATGCCCTCTGCACAGAATTCTGAGCTGGTATGTTATATCCACAACATTCTCATGATGGAACTTATAATGTAAAAATTAGAAAACCTCTTAGTTCTCTTAGTAAAGATATATATGATGGGGTATGTAAACTAAACCCTTGATTTAGAAGGTATGACTAATAAGTGAAATTTTAAGCAACCCATGATTTGAGGAGGCCAGGTGTACCTGGATGTGCACTTTAGACTCAAAGGCCTGAGATGTAGCTGGGGGATAGACAAAGATGCCAATATGAGACTATATGTCAAGATCCACTGCGAGGATCACAGCGTGGGTGTCAAAAATTTGAAGTAAGACCTTATTCTTCATGCCTGGCAACTATTATCTATCTACTTCAAAGGCAGTTTCACTTAGTACTGAATTTTGATATATATTGAATTTTTCTTCAGAGTTATCACATGATATTGAAATCTTCCCATCATCTGATATCCCATTCTGAAAAAATGGCATTATCTGGTCCATTGAACCCTGAAATTGTATATGCACAGCAGCATGTCATTATAATATAGAAATGGTGAATACTGGGCTGGGGAAGGGAAAGATACTATAGAACAGAAGAAAGGAGGTTCACTCCTCACAATTATGCTTCCTTTTATTCTCTTACTAGTCATCAGTCAATAGAGAGTTATAGAAACTTTACAAAAAGAGAATATTAAGGATCTAAGTCCTGTGAAAATGAAGATTGGGGTCAGTACACCAAGTAAAGAATTCTGTCTGGCTGAGGTGCTGACTAGAGTAATATGAATAAGGAAGAGGTTGAGGAAAGTGACTATGATTGCTTATTGAATTTGATAAACATTGGTAGATATAGCAATTGTTGTAGCTATGTTTTGACCTATTTGTTTCTTTTCATCACTTCCCCCCCCATTATGTTATGTTAAAAACACAAGTGGGAACCTGTTGAATACCTTTGTCTAGTTGCCTGCCCTTCTAATGCTTATTGTCACTCATTGACAGAATCAAATGTATTTTCAAGAGAAAGGCCTTTTGTGTGACAGTTGAACTTAATAGTGTATGCAGCTTAATTAAAATGGTATGTAAATCAATGGAAAGTGAAAAAATATTGATAACTATGTTGAATGTTCTGGAAACAGTCATTAGTGCAAGTAGCTAAAAGTGAGAAATGCCATCATAATGCTAGAAATGCTTAAACCTTTAAAATGATTTAGTATTCCAATTTCTTCACAAACATTTTTAATTTTTTCTTTTGTTTCCCTATGAAGAAACTGAAACAAGAAACTATTCAGTTGATCCGTGCTTAAGGTAATGATATTGTTCTATTTTAAAAGAGAGGAAAATAATGGTGCATTTATCAGTATTAAACAAAGGAAGGAATTTTGTTATTCATGTTTCTTTGCTCCTTTTTTATTTTTTGAGACTAGGTCTCGCTATTTTTGCCCATTGAACCACAGGCTCACATTGCCCGGGGTACCACAAACTCAAGCAATCCCCAGCCTCAGATGGCCAGGTAGCTGGGATTACAGGTGCATACCACCATGCCCAGCTATTTTTTGGGGACTAGGTCTCACCACATTGCCCCAAGAAGGACTCGAACCATGATCCCCAGTCCCAGCCATGCTCCATAAGCTGGTGCTTAGAGGTATGCACTACCGTGCCTGGCTCTTTGCTCTTTTTAATTTACTTGATTATTTTTCTTTAACTCACTTTTTCAAGAAAAAGTAACTATCATACAAAACGCTACAGACTGTTGGTTCTCAAAATCATCCTCCAGGGGAGGATGCTATCTTGATGGTCAGAATCAGTATTGAGCATTAACACAACTTTGTGAATGTGCACAAGGACCCCATCAGCCCAATGGGAGTCAATCACCTTGCCAACACACATGCTGTCCAGTGTCCTCTACATCCCGCCCTAGGACGATTCAACATTTCCCTCAACTCCTAGCTGAGAATCTTAGGAGTCGGTATTGATTCTCTAAATCCTTCTTCTCTATCACAAGCAAGTTCACTAACTAGTTCACTAAGTTCCTATCTAAAATATTTTCTGAAACCAACCTTTGCTTCTTATTTGTCCTATTGATCCCTTTCTCCAGATTCTTATTATTCCCTCTCCAACAAATAGACCCCTCACTGGACTCTATGAATTCACATGTTTTCTGTAAATACACTCTCCACAAAACCCTCAGAATAGTCAATCTAAAATGCAAATTTCAAAAACTCATGTCTTAAGACTCATATTTACATCTTTTGTAGGATAAGGTAGATATTTCTTCCCTTGATCTGGCTTATTGCTGTTACTCTGAGTCAGTCTACCTATTCTAGAAACATCACATGCATGCACCTATCTTTCCTGCTATCGTTGTATCTAAATGAAATGCTTTGGGAGTCGACCAAGATGGTGACATATGAAACTGCTGAACTTCTCTCCTCCCATGGTACACTGAACGTACAGCTACATGTGGAATGGATAGCTTTGAAAGGAATCTAAAAATGAATTGTGTGTCTCCCACACATGGAATAAATCAGGAAATAAATACCCACATCAAAACAGCTAGGAAATGCTGAGACATTAGCATGAGACAATAACAGCGCCATGTTATTGGGAGAGAAAGTCTAACTCCCAGTTTCTCCCCAGGCATAAACAGCTCAAAACTTACATTTAGTTACCTAGCTTTTCAGATTCTTACCTAAATGACAGATTCCAGAACACCCTATCAGAAAGCAGATGCTATGTATGTCCATATGGTTCTCAAAACTATAGCAAACAGAAAAGTGGTTGATAAAACCCTTATGGGAACTCACTGCAGCTATTCTTCTAGTATTCAGCATGGAGCCAGCAGAAAAAAAAATGCCTGTTTTTTAGTCCTTCCCTAAAAGCTGATGGTCTGAGAGTTAAGCATCTCACTTGGTATACATCTAGGAGTAGTTAAGGTCTTCGACAGAGGCTGGAGAAGCTAGTAAATATGATCTCCACCTTCTTACTCTAACTTGCTCCAAGTCATCAGTTCCTCCCTGGATGGAACTTGAACACACCTTTAGAATGTTAGCTTTTTGATGGCTGCCCAAAGAAAAAGCTCTCAAATTGCTCAGCTCTGAGAGCCAATAGAGCTGGAAGACCCACAACACTGTTGCAAACAAAGAAGCACATTTATTAATAGCCAGGTTACCTCTCCCTGGCTAAACAGTTGGGTATAGAACAGGTGGAGAAGGCACAAGATCCCATCCTCAGTCTCCTCCTAGAAAATACTTATCTAAGTATGTTTGCAGATGCTGCTGAGGATATTGGATTCCAAGTAGCCTGAGGCTAATTCTGAATGCTATCCTTCCCTTTAAACCACTAAGAGTCTAGGACTCTGAGAGATGTTGGCACTCGTAACCACTAGAACTACTAGAAATGAAGAAAGTAGCTTGGACAAACATGAAAGTTTGAGAGGCAATAAGGAATTTGCTGACAAGGTATTTTTGCAAAGAAGCTACTTGGTCAATGGTAGACAAGTCATAATGGCTTTATGTAAAGTGCAGAATCCAACACAGAAAATCAATGATAATGAAAATTGCTAAGTCCATACCAAGTAAAAGAGTAGATAGTTCTCCAGAAAAGTATCACAGTGAATGGAAACAAGTTATTTAAGCCAGTAAAAGTTCACAATAATGATCACAAAGAAACAGAAAATCTGAAAAAAACAATTAGTAGTAAGGAGATTGAAATAGTAATAAAAGTCTCCCAAGAAAGAAAAGTTCATTAGATGTCTCCTCTGGGAAGTTCTACCAAGTCTCTAGAGAGAGAGGAAAAAAAAAGTATTACTGATACTTCTCAAACTCATTTAAAAATTAGAAGAGGGGATGTGTCAAATCTATTTTATAAGGTTTTTAGAAAATAATATCAAAGCCTTATTTTCAAGGTTAACATTACCTTGATGCTAAAACCAGACAAGGACACCACAAGAAAATTATGGATTAATATTCTTTTTGAACATATATGCCAAAATTCTCAAAAATATTATGAAACCTAATTCAGCAGTGCATTAAAAAGATTGAGAGTCTTAGCTAGAGCAATTAGGCCACAAAAAGTAATAAAATACATCTAAATCCAAAAGGAAGAAGTAAAATTGCCTTTTTGTCGATGTTATGAGATTATAGGTAGAAATTACTTATGCCATAAATGTATTAGTATTAGTCTTAAAAGTATTAGTATTTATTAGAGTTAATAAATAACACTAAAGTTGCAGAATATAAAATAATTATAAAAATGATTTCTATATATCACAATTAACTATCAGAGTTAGAATTTAATAAAATAGTCCCTTTTACAATAGCAGTGAAAGAACAAAATGTTATTCACAGTATACTATAAGACAATGATGGAAGGAATTATGTAAGATGCAAATAAATTGAGAGTTTCTCTACTCATGGGTTAGAAAAACTAATATTGCTAAAATGTTCACACTACTCAAAGGAATCAGCAATTTTCATAAAATTTCAATACTGTTTTGACAGGAATAGAACAAGAAATCCTAAAATGTACATACAGTCAGAGAACCTCAGATAGACAAAACACTCTTTAGAAAGAGACACTAAACTGGAGGTAGTATACTTCCTGATTTCAAAGAGTATTACAAAGTTATAGTAGTGAAAATAGTACAGTGTTGGCTTTAAAATCGCAAACACTAATCTGTGGGACAGAGTTGAATATCTATAAATAAACTCACATAAAGGCAGTTACTTTTTCAAGAGCTGAAAATATACTTTGGGAAAAAGACAGTCTCTTCAATAAATGATGTTGGGAAAACAAACCAACGTTTGCAAAAGATTAAAAGTGGACTCCTATCTTATACTATACAGCAAAGATAAATAACTCAAAATTGGGTTAAAGACTTGAATGTGAAAGACTATATTCATTAGAGATGAGCATAAGAGAAACATCCTTGACAATGGTTATAGCAATGGTTTCTTTTTATCTCACACTATGAGGAAAAACAACAAATATAAAAAGTAAATGTGGCACTATATCAAACCAAATTATTCAATAAAGAAAACAATAAACAAATGTGAAAAGAAAACTTAGAAAACAGGAGAAATAATTTGCATACCATATATCTGGTGACAAGCTGATATAAAATATATAAGGAATCTATTCAACTAGATAGTGAAAAGGAAAATAAAATCCCGCAAATAACCTAATTAAAAATTGGCAGAAGATGTGAATAGACATTTTTAAAAGAAGACATGCAGATAATCAATGGGGACATGAAATACTAATCACCAATTGTCAGAAAAGTGCAAACTAAAACTGCAATGAGATAATACCTATTTGAATGTTTGAATGGCTATTTTCTAAAAAAATAAAAACAAGAAATGACAATGCTGGTGAACACAGAGAAAATGAACTCTCTATAAACAAATAAGGTGATGGATGTGTTAACTGATTTTAGAGGAACAATCTTTTCAACGTGTGAATATAAAAAAATCACATTGTAAATCTACATGTACACAATTTTATGAAATATATGCTTCAGTATAGGTGTAAAGTAAAATATAATAAATGAACAAAGTGTTCCAAGTTCCCTCTGAATCCTTCATTTAACTAACCTCTACTTGATTGATTTAATGGATGAGTCTTTGATGACTTATCTTCTCTGAACTCTAAGACATATCATGTGCACAATAATTTTTTTCTTTTTGAGACTAGGTTTTGCTATTTTGCCTGTGGAACTGTAGGCTCACGTTCCCCGGGGTACCACAGACTCAAGCAATCCCCAGCCTCAGCTTCCCAGGTAGCTGGGATTACAGGCGCACGCCACCACACCCAGCTAAATTTTTTTGGAACTAGTTCTTGGTACGTGTCTTGGTACAGTGGGACTGGAGCTGTGATCCCTGGTCCCGGTCGTGGCTTCCTAGGCTGCCACTTACAGGCATGCGCCACCATACCCGGCTTAGAATTTTTTTCTTGATCTCATCATGCTGTCATAATAAGATGCCTATTAATTATCTCCTTTACTATCCTCTAGCATGTTCATTATAATTTGATTAATTGACATTTGGAAACTTTTGAGAAAGGTGTCTAGTCTTGCTCACTGTTTTATCCACTTTAAGTGTTTGAGTTTCCATGTGAAATTATTTGAAATCTATTTTTTTTACATTAATAAAATTAAGCACTATATTTTCCAATAAGTATTTCCAGTAGAGGATTGCTATATCTCTTGGAGTGAACTAAATTAAAATCTTTCTTTTTATGCTGAGCTACTAAATACTTCATGTTTTCTTTTACACCATTTGCTCTAGCTCATCCAATAGGGTCTCTTTTTTGAAGTCTGGGTACTTTCTGTAGTGCGTTTTCCAACTTTGCTTGGATTTTCCTGCCGTACTAACACTGTTTCATCTAATTTTTTCAGATCACCATTATTTGCACAGTTTCCGAGGATCAAAATGGAAAGAGACAAAGATCTTCATTGAGATTGAGCTCCAGCACTAGGAAATATAGTGCTGACACTGGGAATTCAGGTTTGATGATGAAATCATCTAAAATCTGTTCTGACAGTCATTTGAAAATTATGGCTCCCTGATGCCCACATCCAACACACACTTTCACTTATGCAAAGCTTTTTTTTTATAATGTGATGATCACTGCACTACAGAAATGAAGAAAAATGTTTGCATTATGAAATTAATTTTAAATCTGTGCAGAGTAAGTTAGAATATATGAAATCCTTATGCATTTTGAGGCATATTTATAAAGGAAGTTTTTTCCTACAGTGAGACAAAGATGGAGTATGACAGACTTAAAATTATATATATATATATATTACTTATTTCCAGTTAATTACAAAGATTATATCTAAATACACAGACAAAATAACCATAACAATCAATTAACCAAACTAAAAATCCAAATGATAATGTAGCTAATATTTGTATTTCTTCCATTTTTTATTGTAACGTATTCTTGCTTTAGAAACAATATTTAAATTTTAGATAATTACCGATATTGAACAGCAGAGGGCAGAATATTACAAATTCTTCCAGCACTCTATTCTGTTTCAGCATAATCCTAGAGTTTTGAAAAATTTTAACATTGAATACTGATAAATTTGAGATAAATTCTCAAGTCAAGATATTTCCAAATATGAAAAGTAAATTAAAATATTTTCACTAACTTGCATTTCATTTGAAATTTACTACATTTATTTTGCCAGCATTCAACGCTAAAACAAAGTGTGTGTGTGTGTGTGTGTGTGTGTGTGTGTGTGTGATCTAAGGTGATCTAAAGCCATATTTGCATGAATATGGAAAAGTTCCACGAATAGAATGATGCTAATGTTGCAATAAATGTATATAGTAGCATGGTGAAAATTATGTACATAATAACCTTATGAAAGACACATTAATAGAATACCTGTTGAAATACAAGTAATGCCTGCTAAAATTTTGATTTCCATTTTATGTATAAATTACAATTGTTTATTAGATAATAATATTTTCCACGAGATCTTACATATTATTTGCTAGAGAAACTCCTCCATGATTCAGCAAATTCTTATTTTATGCCATTTGTTTTCATACAATATAATTCAGTCAACTTTGAGTTTATCTTTGCCCTTGACTTTGAAATATATTAAGATAAATAGTTTCGGAATGTTCTTTTAAAAATTTTAATTTATATTGACCCATATTTTATCATCATGATTCCTTCACATTTAAGCATATCTCTGCACCCCCCTTTTTCTTCCACTCCAAGTTATTTTGTATAAAATTGAAGGATGAAGGTTTTTTGGCAGGAAAATATGAAATAGAGAACAAACAAAATGGAGGAAAAAATCTTTTCTCTTAACTGTTATTCATTCTTGTATATTTATAGTTTAAAATTCCAAATGAATAATTTAAAATTGTCTTTTTGCCTTAGATTATAAGTAGTGATTTAAATACACTACATTTATTTAATATTTTTTATGTTAAAATATTGGTATAGATATTTCTCTCTCTTATTTTTATTACTATTTAATTTTAAAAACCTGATTCACAGGACCTACTTTTATGTATAATGTGGAATGTTTATTAAAAGACTAAAATAAATTATTGGTGATAAAATAGGACATGTTTTTACCTGTATCAAATAAGTTTAATGATGGCTTACAAATATTTTTATTTCCTGTTTTAGGGCTATATATTGGAAAGCAAAACCTAAAGATGATTAAAACTTGAAATCACAGGATTTTAAGATCCGAAAGCAATAGATCAGTCACTTGGCTCTTTCTTATTTTTCACCTTTCTCTTTTCTAAAGTGGTTTAAATAATATCTAAATAGATTAAGGGCAACTATGAGATAATTTATCCAAAAAGATTACAGGATTGGTATTAATGTGAAATTTGCGCTGAGAGATAGAAGATAGAGTAACTAGTTTAGCCTTCTGAAGAATAAGCAGGCCGTTCCTTCAGTATGATTAGCTCCACTCTCCTGTCTGCTGGAAAAAGTCATTTACACGCAATCTTTCTTTATTATTATTTTATTGTTTAAACCACAAAATCCATAAAACTGTGAGAGATTTCTGAGGCAACAAAGGGGATTGCCAGGGAATTTCCAATGTATTGTCGTAGCAAGTAGCATAAAGTGCATAAATTCCACAGGAAAATCCTGACTTCCATTTTTCCTACCAACTTTTGCCCATAAACTTTTAATCTGTTGCCTCATCACTCCCCCCCCCCCCCACGCCGTGGTCTTGATCTGTTAAGTTTAATGTGATGAAGGTTAGTTTATTTCTTGGAGGGCAGTGATTATCTGGAAGAGATTTTGTGTAGATCTGTGCCCTTTCTAGACGACTCCTCCCCCCCCTTTTTTTGCATTTCTTTCTCGAATAAGCCTTTTCTTGAAATGGAGACTTCTTACTACCCGGATAAAGAAACGGCTTCGAAGGAGACAAGCCAATCTGTCTCCACGAAGAGAAGGAGTTTACAGGAAAGCCTGCAAGAAAGATTTGAAGGTGTTTGGCTCAGCAAATTAACATCGTAGTCCAATGAAAAACCCTGTAAAAATGGGATTTCCAGGCAAATCATTTCAGAGATTCAATCCTGATCTTCTGTACAGCTTTAACTATTAAAGATCTAATTCTGGGTTTCTCCTAGACCCTAGCTACTTCACCTTTAGATAAAGTTCACAGTTTTGGAATACTGTTTTGCTGGGCGTCGGGCTTTCTTTTGGACTGGGGCTGGTGATATGATGGCAGCGTTAGATGGGTTTTCACAGCTATTGAGGTTAAAAAAATCAAAATTGCTTTTAACGTAAAACAACAGGGCCTGGTAAGAGAACGTTTTTTCGCCAACAACAATTAGCAAGTCGGCTTCTGCACAGTAGCCGGAAATCGACTTTGCTGCAGTTGGTACACACAGGCTGGAGCATCTCCACGGCAGCTGCAGCAGCCGCACAAAGGTAGAGCCAGGCTGGGTACGGGGCGCTGTCCTCGGTGCTGAAAGACAGAAGGCCTGGGGGGGTCCGACAGCTCGCGAGACCCGAGGTCTCGCCGAAGCCGCTGCCGAGCTCTGAGCTGTTCTTTCTCAGCGCCTCCGCGCACGCGACGCTGTCAGGGCAGTGCGGGGTGCTGGGTGCGGAGGGGGGGGAGGGGTGAGCGCGCGCGCCTGCCGCCTGCCGCGAGTCGCGCACGCGCGCCCAGGACTGCCTGCCCCTCTCTGTGACTTGCGTGTGTGTGTTATGTGTGTGTATGTGTGTGTGTGTGCGCGCGCGCCCGTGTGAGTGAGGGGGAGAGAGGGAGAAGAGAGCGCGAGAGAGGGTGAGTGTGTGTGAATGCATGGGAGGGTGCTGAATATTCCAAGACACTGGGACCACAGCGGCAGCTCCGCTGAAAACTGCATCCATCCAGCCTGTCCTCCGGACTTCAGGAGAAGGGACTGGTCGCAAGGCATCAGCAGCCACCAGCAGGACCTGGGAAATAGGAAGTCTTCTGCCTCCACTTCAGGTTTTTAGCAGCTTGGTGCTAAATTGCTTTCTCAAAATGCAGAGGATCTAATTTGCTGAGAAAAACGGCGAGAGAAGGAAGAGGAGGAAAAGGAAAACCGAAAAGGGTATTTTTTGGATGCTCTACTTTTCTTGGAAATGCAAAAGATTATGCATATATCTGTCCTCCTTTCTCCTGTTTTATGGGGACTGATTTTTGGTGTCTCTTCTAACAGCATACAGATAGGTAGGTACCCTTTGTGCTCTGCTTTTGAATTGTGCATAATTGGGTGGTAATCTTTGTTCACGGTGGACAAATTAATTCTTGTCATGTAGACTTATGTCATACATTGACTGCATTCCAGATTTAAACTGTCTAGATTATACATTTTTTTTTTTTTAGGATAAAGCAAAAGGAAAGGACTATACCTTTAATACAGTCGAAGAAAGGTCTTTTTTTCCCGACCCTCAGATATAATTAATTCTGCCTTAAAATTTTCTTCCCGTTTGTTCAGATGCTCTAGGAATCGGTATACAACGCTGTGGTTAAGAGGAAAGCCCAGCAATTCCGAACACTTACCTTGCCCTCAGACCCCAACTGTGTCTTGACCCCTGGGCTACCATTTGGACGTTCGACTCCCTCTGCCCGAATGTATTGATGGCTTATCCAGCCTATCATCGTGACTAGGCTCCTGGGGTGTCGAGCGGCAGCTAGCGGGCTCCCCTTCCTCCCCTGCCGGACACTGACACTATTTTCCTGCTTGATGTTTGTTCTTTGCAGGGGGGCTATTTCCCAGGGGCGCCGATCAGGAATACAGTGCATTTCGGGTAGGGATGGTTCAGTTTTCCACTTCGGAGTTCAGACTCACACCCCACATCGACAATTTGGAGGTAGCGAACAGCTTCGCGGTCACCAATGCTTGTAAGTAATAAATATTCATGCCTTTCCGGTGCCGCACGCGGAAAGTCAGTGAGTGTGAGTGCGGGTGGTGTATGTGTTTCTGTGTGTCAGCGTGTGGGTGTGAGTGACTGCACACGCGCGTGCGTGTGACGGCGCAGGAAGAAAGTGGTTGCTCTCTCGGGGACCCCCGCTGGCTGGGGGAAGCTTAAGAGGGAGCCAAAGGCATTGAAGAGTGTGCGCACTAGGGCGGGGGCGGGTGGGGGTAGGCGTTGAAGCCAAGGGGTAGTAGCTTCCTGAGGTTCAGGGGGTTGACAGTTCTCTTCGGAGCTCCCCGGGTGCTTCTCTAGCCTCTTCCCCCGCTTCCTTGGGCTCCCGGGAGCATCCTGCCCACACGGAACACGCTGTTCCCTAGAGCGCGGTCTAGCTCTTGGACAGATCCCGCCGGTGCCCCGCAGCCCTGCGCCGGCAGCCGCAGCCTGTGCTCGCGCCTCAGACTTGCATCCGGAAGCCTAGATCGAGCTCATTTTTACGGGCCCTGCTGCCCCTATGTTCTCCACCTCGAAGGGACAAGTTTTTTAAATGACTGTGGAGTTGGGCTCGGGGCCGTTACATAACGCCCACCCGAGGGGCGCCGCGCGGCGAGGAGCGAGGGTGACGCAGGCCCGGGGCCGGGGAGCCGGCGAGGGGCGGAGGGTGAGCGCGGTCAGTTTCTAGCTGCTCATTGAAGCTTTAGCCTAAGTTGAAAGCGGCGATTCTGCCCTGGGCGCCGCGGTCAGCTTGCGGGTCCGCTCCGCTGTGTTCTCAGGTAGCCGGTCTCCAGCAAAGGTAGGCGACGCAAAGACCTGGAAACGGTTGCATGGGAGCAGAGTTAAAAAACCTGAAGAAGTCACTGATCAGCCATTTTAGTCTTTGCATCTATGCCTAGTAGCCCCATCACTGCGCAGCGTTGCAAGACAGACGGCGAAACTCAACCAAGGCTTTGGACAAAGTCATAGAATCCAAGCAACTCAGTATCTGAAAGGGTCAATGGAAAGGCTTCCAGGCCCCAGTGCCGGCGCCCCCACCCCCGCGCCGGCGTGGGCAGTGCAGTCGCAGCCACTGTGCCTTCCTACCCTCTCCCCAGCATCTGCCATCACTTCCTGCCGGCTGGCTTGGGGTGATTCTTTCCTGTCTTGGTGTTCTCACTTTTTATTTCATAAAAGGTGCTTTATGGCGGCGTGGGGAGATTTGCAGATGGTTCACTTCCTACTTTGGATACTCTGTAAAAGAACTAGCGGAAAATTACCACAGAAATAGCCCAACTGCAGTCCTTCCCCGTTAGACAAACAACTGGTTGCCATCCCATTGCCCCACGTTGAGCTTTAGTCATATATTTGATGGTTTAGCTTGTTTATAATATCAGGAGTGCCATGGATTCATTTTGTAATTGCTGTCAGGCCAATGAAGAAATGAAATAATTTTCTTCGACGGGTAGAGCAGAGGGGTTATTAGGATGCAGTCAGTTGTGTAGAATCCAAGTGTTTATAGAGCACCTTTTTAAGACTTTATCTTGTGTGTTTTCTTCAAATATGTTTTCTTCTTAATATCAAGTGAAAAATGAGAATGAGTCAGGAGGCAGAGAGGAAGGCAGGGGGAGAAAGAGAGAGAGAGAGAGAGAGAGAGAGAGAGAGATTGATTCTTAAAGTGGATTTGCAACTTTACAAAATCTCCAAAAAAAAAAAATAAGAATACCTTTTAAACTTTCAGTGCATATATACAGGCGAAGAAATTGCTGTAGTTTAATTTTTGAAGACTTCTGTACTTGACCTATTACCTACCAGGTTTATTTATTGGGTCTGATAGCAAGTTTCTGTTTTTAATCTTTTTTTCTGAATTGAGTTTGACATACAACTATGCTCAGGATGTAACTGTGTATACGTGTATAATGTGAAAATTGCTCTGAAAGCTCTGAATCTGAGACAAGACTATCATTATTATGAGTACGTATGTATATTTTTTGAAGAAGGTAAAAGTAACTGACAACTATATTTTGAAAATGGTCGCTAATTGAGATGTTCACTTATTGGTGAAAATAAGAGGGTATCACTGAGGTATAGCCACTGAATAAAATGTGTATTTCTTGATTCCAGCAAATGTAAAGTGACTGTATTGGGGTTTTCTAGAGACCAAAGATCATGGTTAATTTAGTTTTGATGACTACTTTGGGTCCTTAGTAAATATTTTAATATATTTATTTTTAATGCAAGTTTTATTGAAATAAGATACAGAGAAAGAAAAGTTCTGTGTATATGAAATACATATATGGTTACATTCACATAAAAACATGGGATCCATTTTTAAAAGCCCACAATTGAATTTGTTTGAACACTTATTCTGAGAAACTGGGCAAATAAAATCTTATTCTGAGAAACTGGGCAAATAAAATCTTCACATTGCAGACTTTCTGGTTCTTGTTTTTCTCAGAACATGAAGCTGAAATAAAAATGTGCATGTCACAGATACCAAAATTCCTCTTTCTGTATTACTATTCTAAGACATTGAGGAAAGTTATACTGAGGAACTAACTGCATTTTCACCTTTCTGGTATTAGCAATTCATCATCATTTGCTACTCCAATTTGTAAATCATCTTACAAATTACTGGAAACAACTAGTGAGAAATAGAGACTTAATGGATAGAGTTTTCTGGAGGACACGTTGATTCACTGGCAGGACATAGCACTTCATTTTGTGGCTCAGTTTCTTCATTACTTTCGGAGTTTCCCATTCTAGAGATTGAAAAGGAAATGCAGTCATTGTAGCCTTCTCTCTCTCTCTCTCTCTCTCTTGCCGAGGGCAGTGAAAAATATAAATTAGCTTAACACTTTTCAGAGTGAGATTTGTTTATGTAGAGTGTTATCACAAAATCAACAGTTAAGAAATGATTGGAAATTTCTAATACCAAATTTTTCAAGATGACTCTTGATCTCTTAAATCCTGCTCAAGTTTTCCTCCAATGCTTAGTCTTTGTTTCCTTGCTTTTCCTTCTAGTTAGTCTATGGTTCTTTCCTGTATAAAGTGGAAGCAATTTCCTGTATGAAGCTGTAGCAATTAATTGATAGCTAAACCAAAACAACTTCCTTTATTTCCTTCAGAAATCTAAAGAATTCTACGCCTTACCGCTCTTATTAAAATATGTACCATCAGAGATCATAAAGTACTATATGCTTCCTATTACTTAAGTCATAAAAATCCCATAGGGTTAAATTTTGTATATTAAGAAGGTGGAATGTTCTACCTTAATAATACAATTTTAATTGAAAAGGTATAGGCTTGCTATTTAAACTTTATTTCCTAGTGGAAGAATTTAATCTGAAATGCTGACATTAACACTGACTTAAGGATCCAAGGAGATCCACTGAAAGGGTTAAGGATATGCAAATGAAATGAAGTCATTATATTCTATACCAGGTGAAAAATGACTGTACTTAGCAGAACTCCCACATCCTTCTCTTTCACAGTCACAGTGGGGTAATGGAAGTACCTATTTGTTCCCATTTGTTTCCATGGGTACCTGAAGAAATAAAGATTTCCAATCTCTTTTTTTCTCTTTCTCTGCCTCCCCCTTTTCTCTCCACCCTCTCTGTTCCCCCTTTCCCTTTCTTAAATACAGTACTAAGGTATTTTTTTTCATCTAAAGACTTTTCATCAGTAAGCCTTCATTATGACAAAGTACAAAGCATAAACCAGAAATATTAAAAGGCTAGCATCTGATGTTCAACAGTTGAAACCAGTAACGGGCTTCCAAGTATTTCTTTCCTTTATTGAATCAGCACTCCCTGCCTTCCTCCCTTCTTCCTTACCTATCTCCCATTTTCCTTTCCTCTCTACCTCCCTCTTTCTCCCCCATCTCCTTCCTTCCTTATGGAGTGCCTTCTAGTTAACCAAAGAATAAATGAATGCATTTTTCCTAGTAACTACTTTTTCCCTGACCTTCCTCTCTTGCTCTTCCCAGTAGTTTTCAAAGCTGTGTAGGCTTTTGATGGTTGTCTTTAGTGGTCTCTAGCACCTGTGTACTTCTCAATGAACTTCAGTATGAGGGTTTGAAGATATTTTGGTATTCTCATTGAAAAATGATTTATTGCAATTACTCAATTAATTTTTGTCAGAATAATAAAATGACATTGATATATGTTTATGTACCATAATTTGTATAGGGTTAACAAAGTCAATGACAGATATTAATTAAATACTAAATATTTTTACATTCTAAAAAATGAAATGTACTTAATTGAGCCTGTGACTAAAATATTTTTAAATGAAATTATCTAAAAAGAATATAAACATGTGTATTTGATCCCATAAGGTTTGGAATATAAATAGAAAACACTAAATTTTAAATTTAATTTTGTGAACTTTCTATTACTTTTCATTAATAACTTTAAATTACTATTCTATTTTAAATATTTAACTATTTTATATTTAAATTCCATAAAATTATAAAAATATTAAATTTAAAGAAACAGCAGATAAAAATCTACATTTTCCTCTAAGCCAGCAGATGGAGATGTTGGAGAAAATACTGTTCTTTGTAAAACTGTTGCGCACACTGAATATCTTTTGAAACAGTGTAAACAAATTTATTTTGAGAAATTGAAAAAAATGTATAATTGACACCATTTTTTAAAAAATTTACTTAAAATGTTGTTTGAAAATTAATTCTCCAATTTTTTTGAGAAAAAGTGCATTTGACTTTATTTTTTAAAGTAGATTATCATGCTATCCTTGTTAATTTGATCCAAAAACCATTGCTTGCAAATTCTCTTAAAAGAGAATTCCAAAATTATATATTTCCATCCTTTTAACCTTAATTTCTAGATAATCACTTTAAGGTATGTTTCTTATTGAATTTTAGTCATGAATTATTGAGATTGTATATCTGTGTTCATCAAATTAGTTGATATTTGCTAAATATTTCTTACACTTTGCATGAATGCTGCTCTTGGTATATGTGTATGTATAGGATATTTGTGTACGGGTATGTGTATTTTCACATTTTTAATTATAGATTTAAAAAAGTTACAGATGGATTATTATATTTTTTCTTTTTTCAAGGTAATTGCTAAAATCTGGAGTTACCAACTTAAATATATGCAATCATTTCAAAAACCATTACCAATTTTGATGATATTAATTGATGATAAGAGACCATGGCATATCATGAACTTATGTTCCAGAATGAAATACCTTACGATCTCATGGTGTATATGTTCAGTTACACTCAATCAAAGGTTGTAAAGGAAAAAATAGCTCTTCGTATGTAAAAATGCTTAAATTGTCATTGAAATTATTTCTAATTAAACATCCATATTTCATCTTACACAAGAGAATCTTAAGAGAATGATTTATTATTGTATTAAACAAATCACAGAATGGCTATGGTTAAAAAACTCCATTTGGGGGTTAGAGAAAATATTTAAAATAAAAATTACTCTTTGAAATTGTAGATGCTTTCTATTAATAAGAATTTTGCTTCATGCTCTTCATTTTGGGGATTTTACAAGCTTCATTCTGCTGATTCAATAGGTGTAGGATATTTCCCTTTCTTTTCCAGTCTTTAAAGTGGTAGGGCCATTGCATTGTGACATTTCAGCAAGAGAATGCTGATTCATGCCCAATCTCAGATCCTCCCATTATCTCTTGCAACAACACTTTACAAACTTTCTAGAGTCTGGAAAATTTTTAAAGAGGCTGAAAAAGAGCAATTCTTTCTTAATCATTCCAGGATGTGTGGCTGAAATTACAAAGATGCCATTTCCCTTCTCCTCTTCCTCCTTCCCTTTCTCCCCTTTTTAAATAAGTCAATAATTGGAGGGATGAACACTATTACACTAGATAAAATCTAAATTATAATAGAGGATTATCTTTTCATTTAAGTGAGCAGAAGACACATTACACGTAACCAAAATCTTGTGTTAAAAATATAGACATTTATTAGATTGTTAATGTCCACTGGGTGAATTATATTTCTTTTCTTTTTAAATTGGATTTTACTGAAGATTTCCTCATATATTATTATAATATTAACTCTTTTATTATGACAATTTTCTGTCAAAATTTTTGAAGTTTTCTCTAGTGACATGATAAGAAATTGTCAATTTTTTATATGATCATACCGCTTCGATCCAGTCAGAGACTTTATTGTTGAATTCAAAGTAAAATTTTTAAAATCACCATGACTGAAAATTTCCAAACATCAAAATGTTTTTTAAAGCAAATTTTGATAATTTGGGGGAAAATGGAAGTAGTTCTTATAGTGGCATTGATTAGGAGTCTAACAGCACTATTGATGTTACTATACAATTTAATTTATAAGCTATTTTATCATATTGCATCATTTTAGATTATGAAAGTTGTTTTAGCCTCTGTGGCTTGAGGCACTTAATGATTTTTAATCTTTTAAAAACATTTACTTTTATAGAGACTTTCTATCACAGAAAGATACTTTTTATAGTCAGATATTTTTTATTTTGCTCTGTAATTGAATTTCAAAAACGCAATGTGTTTCACATTCTATTCAGTGTTGTAATATATTTTTCATTTTTCATCTAAAAGGTAGATATGTTCAACATGATTATCTTTATTCCTAAAGCTATATTGAACAATATTAAAGTGATTTGCCAATGGTATATACAAAACACATTTGAAAAAGGATTTATAAGTACCAGTTGATTGTAAAGATTGATTGAAAAAAACATTGCAAATAGTTAGAAAAATTCCATTATAAGGGCCCTAGCAGTCATGGGTGTGCTTAGCTTCCAATTTAGTTTTGAATTTTGGTAACAAAATATGATTAAGCATATTCTTTGACTGGCCACAGATTTGTTTTAGTCTCCCCTCCTCCCACTTAGTATATTATATACAATAATTATGTGAAATTAATTCCTTTAGTGAAAAAAAACTAATGTACCAAAATTTACACTATATATATATATATATATATATATATACACTACATTTCATATAATATATATACTATATATATACTATAAATTTTGGTACTTTTAAATTTTGGTACTTATAAAGTACATATATATATAATTCCTTAGGGATATTTGTGAATGAAGAATTTATAAACCTTGTTACCTGTTGTGAACCAATTATATTTTACTAATGTGTGTGATTTTTTATATGCATTTTTTTGGGTCTTTTTTTAATACTGGCTGTCTCTAAGGTTTGTTTCCCAATAATTTTATCATTTTCCTATTTTTAGTCTTTTGGTAATTCAACAAAAGTGAAACAGAATCAACTTGTTATAGAGTTTTACTTTTCGTATATTAATGTTTTCAGAAACGTTTTAGAAAATTATGCAATAGTTTGCACATCTATGTTGATTATTACACCAGTATTGGCTACAACAGTGAATTCTTAAATTACGTTTGACAAATGTGAAGTATAACTATTTCCAGGAGATAAGAGAATTATGCATCTCTCTTTGGCTAAACTAACAATGTTATGCCATTTATCATTCTGGGCTGCGTAAAAAGAAAGTCATTCTAGATAACTATGAATAAAATTTCGACAGAAAGTCTTTAGAAAATGCAATAGATGAAAATATATAATGTGAATTGTACTACTAGACTTTGAATTTCACCAGAGGTATACAAATTATCATTGTAAACATTGTTTTCTACTTGACCCAAGATATAGCAACTCAACATCTGCATGATAAATGCTGATGGGGTTCTTCAGTAGAACACAGAAAAAAAATTTAAGTTTATATTACCTCATGGTGGTATATTCTATTTCTTTAACATAATATTTCGACAATTCTAGATATATTTGAAATGCATTAATATGTTTTTGAAGACTAACAATGTGATAATTCTTGAAAAATGTAGTTTTATTGTCATTAATTATTCAAAAATTACTAGGGGACAATTTGGAGTACAAAACACAATAAATACTTTAAAGAATAAAGATTTTAAGATAGTGTTTAGTTTGGCCAATGTGTTTAAAAATATCATCATATACATTTTATTGATGTTAATTTGGAACACTTTAAAAATATTGCTCAAGGGTTTCATGCGAGGGCTTCAATTAAAGATATTTAAAGAACTGTGTTTTCAGTGACCCAGCTACAAAAATAAACTCCTACAATTCTAGAGTAGGGGACTCCCCAGAGCTTTAAATAAAGAAGCATCTTTTTGCCCTAGAAGTGACACTTTCCAGGGGTGGGAGGAAAGAGTGTGTTTTGCTTTTCTCGAAAGATATATTTTATGTTACAACTTCTTATTCCTATTTTATCTTTTGTTTGTGAGGAACTAAAAATATTCAGTATTTTTTCAAAAAATATTCAATATTGTTTTCACTTTGTATGTCAAATGGAGATACTGAGATTTATACTTATGCATATATGTTTTCTTTTTTCAGTATTAAAAAAATTTACTAGGAACATTGTAGTTTTGATTCTTTTATGGGAAAAAACCCATAAATACTCGCCTTTTTATACCAAAACACAGACAAATCAAGAGTTTCATCTCAGTGAAAATCATGAAGCAGTCTAATTGTGACACCAATTGTAGTGCAAGCTAACCATTCTACATAGGTCCTTTTTTGGTTCCAGCAGTTTCACAGATATGCCATGCAGGGCAGGTCCAGGGCAAGGGCTGAGGGGGGCTGGGAGGCGGGTAAACCCTCCCAACCCCCCCCAAAAAAAAACTTCATGCTCTTTCTCTGGGCTCTCTTTAATGCTTGGTGCTCTATCTTGTGCTCTCTCTGCCTCCCCTACCAACTCTCTCCTAGGCCCAGGTGTTGACACTTACAGATGCGCACACCCACTGGGCTATATAATCACCACCTATGCTGGCTATGAAGGCCAGTGTAGGAAATAGTCTGACCAGTTCCATTTACAGTGTCTTTGTTTATGAAAATTCAAACAAAACAAAACTGATTCTTTGCAGTTTGTGACCTTGATATATTGGGATACAAAATAGCATTGTCTGAAGTTAGGATCAAATACTTTGTCCTACTGGTAGATGCTTTACATTGCACAAATTGTCTGGTGCATTTAAATTTTAGCCCTCATGATTGTGTTGAAGGTACACAATATGCACACAACACTATGTACTGTGGTGGACACATTAAAATGCATACAAATTAATCAGCTTTTATTATTTTTTCAATGAGGATCTTTCAAGACTTTTGACAAATGCTTGCTGTGAGTGACAGAGAACATAGGAAAATGTACTTCTAGTTCCTTGAGATCCTTTTCTACCATTTGTATACCAGGATCTATGCTATTTAGTGGTTAAGAAGAGACTAACAAAATAAACCATGTAAGCCACTAAAAGATATGTTTAGTGAATGATTTTTGAAAGCTGATACAGTGAAACTTGAGTGCTACTACATTTTCTCTTTGTCACATATCACATTTAGAATGTTAAACAATTTGGAGCTCTTTTATCCCTAGTAGATCTTTCAATATTTAAGGTAATATGACACTTTGTTTCAGTGTGCACATGATAGAATCCTAATGTTATATTTTACCTAATTAAATTTTATTTGTTTAAGTTAAAAGCAGTCAGAGAACAGATTTTGGAATGAGGCAAGTATGGGGTTGATATCATTAGTTTTATGACATATGCATGTTTCTTGCTCTTTGTAGGATGATTCTGTTAACTCATCACACCTGCTGATATGAATGGGTGTTTAAATGAAAAAATAAAAGCATGTGTTAGTATACAAGGTTTATTGAAGAGAGCTTTTAAAACTACTATAATGTTATGGAGAAACTCTGAGAAAACCAGTCTGTTGCTTTCTGTCAGAGCTTTTCCCAGTCTCAGTTGGGTTGTAGCTGCTATGTTACAATAACAGGTTTCATTCTGAACGAACATACCCACAAGCAGGAGAGCGAGAGAATGCCAGAGGGAGCCCAGAAGAAGAGAGTGAAGATACCTGGGGGAACTAGGAGGCTTTTCTGTGTTCTGACCCTGCCCCACAACCCCTGGCCCTACCTTACCTGGTGTGTCTATTTAACTGCTAAAACCAATATAAAACCTATGCAGATTTGGAGACTGATGAATGTGGACTATATTTGGCATCATGGACAGGATGCTTCCATTATAATTGGCTACTGGTATTGGTCGCTACACTCTGTAAATTGGGATCATTATAATACTAACTTCATAAAGTAATTGCTGAGTTTAAATGATAATAGTGATTTCAGTGTTTTCAATTCCCCTGAGAGCAAATTAGTCACTTCTACTTACCTCCATGCTTTCAGAAGTATTGAAGAAAATAGTGAATTAAGGCTAATCTTATTAGATTTCTATGCAATTTTCAAATTAATAAGCATCTTTAATGCAACCATTCAAACTAAATAACAGAGATTAGAATTTTTTAATCATTTTTAGAAAACTGTGAATATGCACAAATACAAGATTTTAAAAATGGAACAGTAGTTTTTTTCATCCACAAACCTGCTTCCCAAAACTTGACACATAATCAGCAAACACTGAATATAATCCCTAAGTTTAAAAAAATGTAGATTCTGGTCAACTCACATTTACCATGATACTGTTGATTTACCTTTTCCACCATCAGTATATTTCAGAAAATAAAAAAAAAAATGATGGTAGGTATTTCCTGTGAATCAGGCAACATGTTGCATTATTCTGTCTTTTTCCTTGTGGATCAGTGGTCTGCAACTCACTGCTGTTTACTTTGCTCTTTGTCATCTGCCTCACAAGTTCCTTCTTTTCTGTTGTAAAGCTCTGGAAGGTTTGAGAATTTGCAAATAACCGTTTGCACAGAGATTGCTTCCTTTGGAGGATGAAGAGACAGTTTCTGAGAGGGGTATCACTGATGATGTGTAAAACTAAGGAAATCTTACAAATGAGAATTTTTTCTTAGCTTATAAATAATTCACAAACTCTTTTCAGTGTTAACTTTCATTATTCAGAGTTACTTCTTATTGCACTTAACAGTATGTGAATCGTCTAATATGGTGTATTAAGATATCAAAACTATTACTCTTGTAAAATATATCTTCATATTTATGAGCTAAACTTATATTGATATATTAGGATTTGGACCTAAGATAGAATACATTGATTTAAGTCAAATGCTTTTCTTCAAAATTTACATTTCATTTGTAGATATCAAAAAATTACCACAGGATTTCCCCCCCTTTCTTTCCTCACCTTTTAGTAGACACTTTTTCTATGCCAATTCTTTTGCTAATGTTTGAAATGACAAGGAACAAAAATACTTTTCATTACTCATGGGTACAAAATGTTTTTTTTATGTTAATGGCAAAAATAGTAGATAATCTATGCCAGAAAGATAATGTTATAAGGTGTACTGTAGTTATTGTTTCTAAGTAATTTATAATTATTATCCTATATTTTGGAACTAAATCTGAATCAAAATATTTTGAAGACAGAATTGTCAATTTGAAAAATTATGAAGAAAACATAAAAACAGTAATGGTGCAAGTTGAAAAATCATTACTTTATATACTGACTTAGAACATATTGCTGAAGAACAGTGATTAAATGAGTAAGTGGTGATTTAGCTAAAAAATTACAGCATCCACTCTTTCTTCATTGATTGAAAATACCATTACACTTTCTTCTTGAGTAAATTATCCCTTAAGGAGTCAAAAATCAAGTAGGAAATTTACCCAGAAAATGGACTAAGTAAATTAAGACACTGTAAGAGACAAAGGAATGCAAAGTTATGCAAGACACTTGTTTCCTGAGAAGTGCTACTCTTGTAAACTGTGCATTTGTGTCACTGGGTCTAAGATCAATAAAAGATGCCAGATTTTGAACATTAACAGCACTCAGAGGGATAAATAAAGCAATTTGTTGTTGCTTGGCTTACATCAGGCACTGATGTCACTTAAAGGTACTTCTAGTTTCACACATTTCTTAACCTGCATTAAGGTGTAAGTAGTGGGTTATGATGGTGACTTCAATTTGTAGTTAATTTAGTGAAAAAATATATCACCATTCAATGCAGTAATGGTAAACTAATTTAGATAGTCTTGGTTTTATTAAATAATACATACTTTTATGCTGTTTGTCTTAAAAAAATAGCTACGAGAGCTCTCTAAAACCAAAATCAATCTATTTATGGTATAAGTTGAATTTAAACTGAAATATTAAATAAAATATTAAAATGTTAATTGCATCAATAAATACTTCGAGTTTGTTCTTTGGGTTCAGGACACACACTCTATTTTTGTCTAAGCAACAACAAAGTTGCTAAATCCAGAACCACTATATTTGTGAGACTGTGCCCTTCATGTGTACAAAACATAAATAAGAGCCTTAAAGTATATTTTCTAATTCATTAAATTCTCATGAAAATTAAAACATTTTAAGTTTCAAGATAAGAATTTTGTAAAATATATGCCTGGCAATTTCTGCAAGCCTACTCATCTATGCATCAGTGTATCATTTGACAAATAGAAATGTTTTATCTGGGTGAAAATAAAAACAAATTTATATCAGCAAAACTGCAGTGTTAAAAATTGTTTGTACTTAACACTTTGGAAAATTTTTTGCAAACATACCTTAGTTTTGCTTCTTCACCTGCTCATGAAAGTGCGAGTTGATGGTAGTGGTGGTGGGAAGTTTGGGGGAGAGGCTGGTAAAAAAAGTAATTTGAGGACACTACTAAAATTGCTTGATGAAGTGCTAAAGGTTGTGCTTAGCAGTGTGTGGATGTCACAGGGGAGAAAAATGAAGTAGATGGAGGAAAAATCTTTAGAAAATTCAGCCATGGAACACAGACTCTATTTCCTTTCAGAAATTACTTCTTGTCTGAGATACATTCATTGTGTCTAGATGTATATTAATATATATTTTAATCTTTCTTTTTTAATTAAAAACATCAAAGTTTATATGAGCATCGCATCTACTTTCAATTTTCTTTGACAAATTAGATTTCAGAGCATGCTTTAATCATGTGTATTCTTGTTTCTAGTCTCTTTTATTTATTTGTTTTTCTATTATAGCACAAGTTTTCTGAGAAAAAGTTCATTTAGGGAATACTTTAAAACATGCCTCCAAAATTAATATGTATCTTTCTTGAGGTTCTAGTTAGAATATTTAGCATAGTAGTAAGGTTTAAAAAAAAATGGTAGATCCAAAAGAAAATGAGTCATTACTTTTAACTAAAAACAATCACTTGTTGATATTTACGTGTTCATTTCCACTGCTTTTTTTGTATTTAGATATTTTGTATTAAGCATTTGTGTTAGCTTGTGTTAAACATTTTGAATGTCAAAAGACTTTTATAAAGACTGATTGCTCTTGAGTCTTTTGTGCAATTGGCATGGGGGATATTTCTATTCCTTTTTGATTGATTGTTTCTAGTTCTTAACTTATCACTTCGTATGATGTAAATATTTGTATATCTCTTCTAATGAATCATTTAAAAAATATTTGTTAAAACAATGTAGCTTCATTTTTGGCGATGTACAAACATACATGCATTATTTACCTATATATACATAAACACATATATACACATATATAACTCTACTGGATCTTGATTCCAAGGATGAAAATCAGATTGCCTTAGAATTTAGGTGGAATTACACACTTATTTTCAGATGTTTCTGGAAGTATAATTAATGTTTATTTGTCTACTTTTATGTCCTTTCAGGAAAATTTTAACATCTTCTTTTTCTTTAGTTTCCTAATATTTAATGGTGATGTACCTATTGGGATTTTCCCCCTCCATCTACTTGATTTCAATTTGAAAAGAGGTTCCTCTTTAAGATTTTGGAAATTTTTAGTCATTATTAGAATATTGGTTCTCTTCCATGTTCCTATTTATTTTTCTAGATAGCTATTTAGAATTTATTTCAAAATATGATTACCATCAAAATACTAAGCTATATTCTACATGAAAACATTATTTCTACTAATATGATACAGTTAAAATAAATCATATTGTACTAACTGGCTACAGAATAACCAACAGAATGAGGTTATCTTGAATGGTCATCCTCAATGTACTTACTGAAGCATTTGCTTTTCCCTACTATTCACTGCATGACTATTCCAGAATTTTGTAGACTTTTAGAGAGCATTTGGGATCATTGGGATAAAAGAAATATATTTCTAAGTAATTATGAAGCAATAATAATATAAACATATGAACTTTACAATGAACAGAGCTGATGAAAAAAACTTCTGAGTGATGCTATAAATAGTATGTGGTACTTGATTTATGTTTCATGTACTTATGTATAATTTCTCTTTGCAATAGTTCTATGAAACCTATATATAGATATACATATATCTTTGATATTTTATTCTTTTGGGAGAGTATACTGACAGCATAGTTAAATGAATAACTTTTTGATATTTCATTTTAGGATAATGGCCTTTAAAATTTGATTGTGAAGAGCAAAACAAGCTTCATTTCCAGGTTCTTGACTCTGTACTTTGTTCAGATTTAGGTTTCACCTATGTCTTAACAGATATCAGGGTACCCGGGAAAAAATGTATTATGCATATTTGATAGAAGTTACAGAATCGAGAAAACTTAATTTTTTTCCTACTGTCAACTTTATTGATAATGGAGATCATCTTTGATCTCAAAAATGAAAATATACTGGAGATGTGTACATGAATGATTCATCACTGGCAGAGAGAAGGCACAGTTCATGAAATGTTTTTTCCATGAAGTTTAGAAAGATCGGGGTATATATGCTTTCCAAAGACAGAGGTAGTTGTGATATTGCTAGTCTCATATCACTTTTCAGAAGAGTTTAATACTTCTCTTAAAAGTGTCTTCAGCTGATCCTCATTTTTCACAGTAATTATTTTCTGTAATATTGTTGTAAGCACTGGATTTGTGAATATTGAACTATTGAGCCTGGAGAAAATTAGTTCCTGTGTAGCCCTGGGTACATCGGTTTTTATCAACTTTTAATACGTAACCTTATTTTATGTTTCTGCTTTAATGTGTAGTGTTGATTCACTACAATTAAATTCATGGTCAACAGCACTGTTACTCATGTTTGAACAAGTTGATCTAACACACATTTTTTGTCTGTAAAACACATCGTAAGTAACATTGTTGCACTTTGTAACATTAGATAGACTTTGAACACTATTGCTTGAGACCATTAGTTTAAGCAACAAAACTAGCAGCAAAAGCATAGCAATACAAACAATTCAGCACAAAATAAACTGCAAAGGACAGTCCGAGAGCCACCCCAGCAGTATCCTCTTGCTGGTCCTCAGCTGGGAAGTAGATAACTGGCAACTGTTCTGCCCATTTTGGGATGAATGTTTAGGTGAAGCAAGTATTGATTCGGTCGTTAAGAGTAACTGTTAGTGAGTAGGTAAATTTGTGAAAACAAAATTCACGAATAATGAGAACTGACTGGGTTTGATTCTAACTAGTTTTGGCAATACAAATAGCTTTCTATTCTCTCTGGTCATCTGATGGAACTGAAAGAATTGAGTTGGTTTGGAAATGTGTGTAGTTGCCTATGCTGATAAAGCACCTTGGATTTTCATGAAAGGATGCATAACTGACATTGCTTTAAATTCTGAGGAAAAAATGAAAGGAAATGAAAAACGCTGATTCCCATAAAGTCAAGTTCACTATGGCACAGCTGAAAGGCAGTGTTTTATTTTATTTTCTTTCTTTGATGACATCCTCTAAATGAGAAGGTCTAAAGGAATGGAGCTCATTAAGATCCTTTGAGGTGTTCAAGCCTTCATTTTTGCGAGTTGTGTCATCAGTTTTCCCACCTGCCGATGGCCAGTCTTGTTGGGAAGGACAAAGTGTCAGAAAAGGAAGAAGATAATGGGCTGTGTGTTGGAATCGGATTTATCTTTCCAGGGTCTTAACAGTATCTAAGTGCTGTTTTGTCTCTTGTCAAGGATTATTCCAAGCACAAGCACAGAACATAGAAGAAGACTTGAAGGGGTTATGTGCACTTGGAGTCAACTCTAGGATAGGATGAGTGCTAAGAAGCAAGTCAGCAATCAGGAAAGTGTTCCTATAAATCGGGTTTATGCTTTTGCTTTAGGTATGGATCAGTATGGACATGTGATGGAGGAAGTCATAAGTACACTTGGTGCCCTCTGGAGGAGACTATACTGAGTATTTGAGAGAGGGAACAGGAAGTATAAAGTCCCTCAGGAAGAAAAGTCTTTCTGTGCTTCTTCTCTGGGAGGAAGTTAGAATGATTGTCTCATAATGAGAGAGCAGGGGAAAGAAGCTAGATATATCAGCAGGGGGCAAAGCAGACACTTCATAGTCAGCAGCATATGTTTTAATTTATGCTCATTTAAGGTTCACATAAATCTCCGATTCAGTGGTAAATAAGAAAGCAATAAAATGATATTAACCCTCTAACTACTTAGCTCCATCAGAGTGTCAGTGAAAATCAGTGGGAAGAAACAAATACTTCTTGTATATACACAGAATCATTTCAAAATGACAAAATACTTTTGAATTTGGATTTGTCTTTTGAGGGGATGGGAGCTTGTGGAGGCTTTTTCAATATGAACAACTTTTTAAAAGTGTCTCAGTACTGTTTTAATGCCTACAGGGACTTAAGGTCTGCTGTGTTATCAATTGTCCTATATCAATGAGACTACCTGAACTGCAGTTAGTTATCATTTGGGACCTCCAAACCTATCTTTATTTGGTACTGAAACAATTTTCTGAACAATACATCTTTGACATCTATACTTCTTCATTCTGAGCATCCAGAGGTCATGGTTATGCTGGTCTAGATTGCAGTGGGGCAAGGGTTACCATTTCCCCATGGAGAGAAGTGGGAAATTTAATCTTCCCATTTCTATTCTGTCCACTATGCCTCGGCAAATGCTTGAAATATTTTGTTGAAAATAAATTTATACTTAAAAAATAAAATGCCAGAGGGATTATTATTTTCTGAAAGTTTACATGTTGCCTTGTTCATTTGTCTGATGGATAAAACAGGCATCTTCATCCTCACAATAAATGAGATAAGACTTTCACACACAAAAGGCAGTGGATGGACATAGACAATCATGAAACTGCTTGTTGCAGGCCCTTTAGTGAAGCTGTGATTCAGTGAAGCTGTGTAACCACCAAACTCAATTATTTTTTTCTCATGGATAATAAGTAAGGTGGCATCATATGATTCAAAGTTTCTTTATGCTGCCAGATTCAATCTTTGTCTGTGAATTAGATGCAACTTTCTTGGTGAAAAATCTCCTTTTCCTTACTCCTTATCTGAATATTAACAGACTTAGCGCTACATGTCCTTCAAAGGAAGTACAACCAGCCTAAGACAGGACTTTGAATCTGCTTTACTTACCTCACTAGGACCCATGTACTTTCTGAACATACTAGGACAGGGTCTCTTGGGAGAAATTGTTAAAACTCAATAACTTTGTAAAATTGAAAGTTTAGGAAGCTTTGTTGCTTTAGCAGAAACATGGTAAGTAAAATGAAATTCAATGATGAAAATGTGAGGTTCTAAGATCACCAAATCGATGTCATGTTAACTAACAAAGGCAATAAATTGTCAATCTTTAGAAGACGATTTGTAGGGAGAAAGATTTCAAATCTCCCAGGACAGTCTATTCAATTATAAAATGGTTCTCTTTGTCAAAATATGTTGTCACATGTCTAATTGAATTGTATACCACTGTTTATACAACTTTTCTTTCTAGACATAAAAGGATTTTGATTCCTCATCATGATCATACTTCAAGTACCTGAAGGCAGTAAATTAACCATTTGTTTTTCTACGTAAAAAATTCAATATTGCACTTCTCACAACACATAAATTTTACTCTGGTTTATTCTTTTCATAAAAAAAAATCACCTCATTTTATTACCAAGTTTTGGGATCTCCTACCTAATGTACCTAAGTCAGATGACGAATCAGGTATTTGAGATGAGATATCAGGTTTATTTGCACATTGATCAGCAAGGTAGTAGGAGATAAACTCAAATGTCAAATGTATCTTTTCTAGTAAGAAAGGAATAAGTTTTGGGGACTAGAGTTGAGAACAAAGGTGTTAAATTTTCTTGGTGGAAAAGAGAGTTAGAGTTAAAGAAATGTAGTCTTGGTTGACGTCCATTGGCTAGTCATGGCAACATCTTACATAAAGGATAAAGAGGCTTTTCTTGAAATAAGATTGTGAATTTATGTTGGTATGCCTTCCTCCTTGGGTAAGTTCTTCCTTCCTCTGAACTATCAGTATTTTGTCCATCTTGAGGCTGAACTTAAGGCTTCTGCTGAGTTTAATTTCTGACCTTTGCTGTATCTGTAATGGTCAAGTCCCAGAAGAAACTTTAAACAAGTTTTTTTTTTTCTTTCTTCCTTATAATTTAGAGCCTGAAACAATTTATTTATTTATCCTTGATAGCAATTTCAGTTTTATATTTATACTTAAGGCAATATTTTACTCATATATTTATATTTAAAACAATATTTATATAAGTAATTGTAATATTGCATTTAGTTTTGAAATTGATCTATCATATTCATCACATATATTTGATAGGTGGCCCACAATACTCACTGATCTGTTTTGCTTGCTCATTTGTTTTTTCCTTACTACTCTTGTGTTTTATCAAAAAGTCATGACTTTTGCATGTCAACTCTGGAATATTGAGAAAATCAACTAATCTGTCTTAGCCTTAATTCCTTTATTTGTGAAATTTAAATAATGAGATGTTTCTGTGAAAACACTTTAACCAGGTGGACAGAAAGATGCCAAATTTCTTCTTTAGTTAATTTATATATTTTTTTGTGGAATTAATGCATGTATTCATATACAGGGTAGGATGTGTAAGCAACTTTGCTTGTTCTTGGTAACTAACATTTATGATGTGATCAGTCAACCTCTAGTTCAGTTCCATACTTTAGTAGTAATATTTTTCTCTTCAAATATATAAACTACAAAGTGGAAACCTGGATCATGAAGTTTAGCTTGCTTGTATAAATTCATTTGGAACCTATTCAGGATTGTCTAGCAGATTATGTACTCAGTAATACTTAGTATTGAAATTAGATTAATGTTACCCACAGTTGGTATACTATATTTTCATAGTTTTATAGACATTTTTACTCTGGATTAGACTAGGTGATGACACTTTTTTCCTCAGAAATATTTTGTATATATATATATATATTTAGTTTTCTATTTCCTTTAATGTTTTAGCAAACATTCTTATACTCTCATATAAAATATGTAAAATTTTAATTTTAATTTTTAATTTGACTTTGAACTTGGTTTCCTATGTTATAGTTACAGCTAATGAAAAACATTTAAACTACTTTTCATAATTATACTTTATAGTTCCATTAATTATTCTTTGGTTTACTTTCTTTCACATTTCTTAGCTATCCAGCTTATTCTGCCTAATCCAGATAAAGCGGAAGGTCTGAAGTACTTGGGCTTTATTAAACACATTTTTGTTATTTTGACCAAGTGCACTGTGCTTCTCCTTAGCCAGCAAGTATGCTTTCCAGGTGCATTTCCTGTGGCTTTGTTCCAAGTTATCTGAGGAAACAAACCCAGAGTCATCTGTTCCCAGCACATTATAAATACACTAGGAACGCACTGAAGATTTGGGAGATGCAGCTGTATGCCCCTAAATATAGGAAGTACATGGGTTTACAAAATGCAGAAATTATTGTGATTGATGTCAGTAGCAAAGACTTTTATTTTGTGTAAATGTGAAAGTGGAAGAAAAGAACTGTGGTTGTGGCTGTAAATTAGCAAGGTGTCCAGAACACACCAAGCTGAAGGGATTCAGTGAAGGGTGTAGATAATGGAATGGCTACTTTATGTCCAAGGAGTGGGCACATGCATTACCACAGAACAGGACTTGTATATGAGTCTGGCCCTGGCGTCGGGCCAGAAAGATGAGCACATCGACTGGAGCAGCATGCAGCCTCCACTGTGGACTGTGGATCAGTCGGTAGAGCTCTTGCAGTTCGTGTATGCATAGAGGAGAAAACTGAGATCAGAGCCTCTCAATCAAAGTGGAAAGACAGGCACAGTTCTGATTTAAAGGGAATTCTTGGTTTCAGACCAAAAAGGTGGCACAGGCAGGGTGGATTTGAAACAGAATTAGCAGATCAAGCACAGGCAGGACTTGTGCAGATAAGCTTTACTCTTTCTGGAAGAAACTGTTAGGATTGACTAGATGATGAGGCAGAAATGCCTGTGCTTTGCTTCTATCAAACTTACTGGGAGTCCATTTGCTATTATTTTATCAAATATAAGCTATGCCTAGAATGTGGTCTCCCTTTTTCATGTATTTATTGGATAACAAACTTTCTTCCTTAGTAAGTATGTAAGTATCCTTTCGCCCCCTTTCTTCCCAAATATTGCCATTTGCTGTGCCAAGGAATACAAAACTACCTTTTAAGAGTCTACAGTCGAAGGAGGGACTTTATGAATCCCAAAAACTATTTTAAGTCCCGGTGTACTTCCTAGATGGGGACTCCTTCAATCTCTTCTCTAACAAATCAAGAACGTAGTACAACTTAAATTTATATAATTTTTATTTGTCAACAATACCTCAATAAAGACAACCTTTTAGATTATCTTTAAAAATAGCTTAGATTCAACCTTCGACACAAATTTGAAGTTCTCATGTGCTGTGAAACAATTCTGGAATATTCTAAGCCTCCCCAGTGTTTTTGGAACTTCTAAATTACTTTAGAAATTACGTGAAATTATTGATTCATTAGAGCTAGAAGCTATTTCATATTGTATATTTAATAATTTTAACATAAATAAAAATTAATACCAGAGAGAAAAGAGGATTTAATTGTTGGTAACAGCTACTTACAAGGAAGAATCAAAATTTGAACCTGAGATTAGTGACTTTTACGTCAGAGTCATGCCTACAATGTGTCTGGGATATAGAAGACTCAATGAATCTGGCTGTTGCTCACCAGATACTAGTTTTGTTCCTCATTAGGCTGCAATTCCTTTAATATTAGTGTGTGCTTTGCAATACACTTTCATTGCATTATCTTAAATTGAAAGCACAAAGCTAAGCATTTGTAGAGGTCAACATATATTAATTGATGAATTTCTAAAGAAATTTTTCTAAATTTTGTAGACTTATTTCTTTTTCATTGTCTTCATTGGAAGAAAAACTTATAAAAGAACTGTCATAAGACCCATTTCATTATGTTTTTGTTGTAAATATTTTATATGTGTGTGAAAATCATATATATATGTATATATATCTTATGGTTTCTGTGCTCGCAGTAGAGCACTGGGCATGTACTCAGACCTTTCTAGTTAGTATGATCCCTGATTATCTGTTTTACAAATTATCTACTGTTAGGATCAGTGAATATTTTTTAAGCTGCCATTATGCAGCCATCCCCCTTATTTCTCCCCAAACTGAAATTAGTGATCATGCATTAATGGGAGTAGCAAGGATCATTGTAATCATTGTACCCCATAAATCAAAGGAAAATGCTCCATTTTTGTTAAAATTCAAAGCTTCAGGTTCAATGCTTAAAACACTATTGTATTTGCTTCAGAATTGTATTCCTTGAGAAAAGCTATTATTCCATGTAAAATAAAATAGTGTAAAACCCTTTGTTAATAACATTTTACTTGCTGAGGAATCTTACTGAGGTGATATATATCTGAATTTAAAGCAAACTATTATATTTCAAGAAATTAAGAACTTCATAAAGAGAACCTAAGTATGTGCTCTGTCCTCTCACTGAGACAGGGTGGTTAATAACTGCATCCTAGAGTGAGATCTGAAATAAGGGCAAATTTCACAGTTGAAGAAATGGAATTAAAAATGGTGAGTGTTTCTTTCTCACTTGGGCAACAAATGTGTTAAATACATATCTAAAAACTCTTCTTCTTTATTCAAAAATGGTACCAAATCGCCTTTTGACGATTTCAAATGTCCAGTGCCTTTGAATGTTTACAGGGTACAAATTTATATCAAAACCAAAGTTATAAAAACATAAATCATATGAACACTTCCACTTCCAAATAAAACCCACCATTTAATTGAGAAGGACTCCTTGTTCCCCAGCAAAAATAACAATAATGAAAAGCGTAGGAACATTGTGAAGTAAAATTAAATTGTCTTTCCACAGTTTTTAAATAAAATAACACAATCTTCTTAATTTATTTCAAAACTAAGGATTGCAGATTTAGCTTAGGATATTAGCAGTTACCAAAAAAAGTAATAGAGAGAAGGCTTCCACTTTCCAGTGGTATTTCCTTTTCCTCTTTTCCACTACTCCCTTTATTTTTTTCCTTCCACCTTTGGGATTGGAGGGTGTGATTGAGCAGAATTTTGCAGAGAACCAGCATTTTAATTTCCTTCATTTCCTGGAATTGCTGCATTATGGCATCTAACAAAAAGTCTTACCTTCTTTGAAGTTTTGTAATTAAAATGCTATTTTTTTCTTAGAAGCAACATTAGTTTGCATCATCACTATATGTGATTCAGAGATATAGGATCACACTGTCTTAGATGTATAATCTTACATCTTACCTACCACTAAAACACCCATTCAAGAATGCAACGATAAGTAGGAGAGACAATCAAATTCAAGGCATTTACCAAGAGAAATGAAGAATTATAGAAAAAATTATGCCATGGAAAATGTTCTAAAAGACTACCTTCTGAGAGAATGGTTTATTATAATAAGAGAAATACTATCATACTAGTGTGATGAGAAGAGCAAAGCAAGCAAAAATACAATATAGACCCACACCTAACTTTTTAAAAAAATGATATTTCTTCTGGTTAATTCATTTATTACTTTGTTCATTTGTAGAATAAAGTTTCTTTTTTTTTTTCTGTTAGTTTGTATTCAGTGAAAAATTTTACCATAGGAGTTATTTTATCCCAATAATACTATTTTTCTTGTTAAATTCACTTCACTTTTGGCAGCACCAACAGCCTATCAATGCCCATTATTAATGCTGGAATTAGGAGTGGATTACAAAGCCAGTAAAGATGTGTATCTTTGTAATAAAGAAGAATAAGCAGAGATGAATGGTTTTTCAACAGTACTGTTAACAGCAGAGACTACTACAATAAAATGTCCACATAACCATAGAACTGAACATACAATGGAAAATTTTCATTTTAAGAGTAATATCAATAGAACATTACATTGGACATTTTTTGTGCTTGTCCAATAATTCTCAGCCTGTTATCTCAGAATTCTGAGAATTCCTGACCCTATAAGGAGATCCAAGGAGTTAGACTTATTTTCAGAAAAATATCAGGATATTGTATGCCTTTTGATTTTTCATTGTTGATTTTGTGCTGATATTGCAAAGGCGTTCATTAGCATGAGCTGAGATGTGTTCGCATCACAGTGTAGAATTGCATTCCTTGTGTTCATCATTTTCACACACTCACCAAAATTAAAAAAAAAAAAGGTTTGTTTAAGAATATCTATCATGAAACAGTGAAAAATTGTTGGTTTTTATTGACTCTCAGTCTTTAAATAGAGATCATCTTGCACTCTGAAACAAAATGAAAAATATTCATGAAGTTTTTTGTTGTTTGTTTCATGGCCATATTTTGCTTGAAAGAATGAGAAACTAGGGTTATTAGACATTTTTGTTTTGCTAAATGTGGGGAGATGAGGGAAAGATAAATTAGATTCATCAGTTATAGGAAAACAACAGTTTTTGGGATTAATTATATTATCCAGTCCTTTAAGTTAAAAATATAACTTTGGAAAATTATATCAGCTTCTGTGAGTTTATTACAGTGGCAATAATAAGGGGTAATATTAAGGAATGCAAAAATTTGATATTGCATCATGAGATGTGTCAAAATTTGAAAGATCTGCTTCACTCAGAGAACTGATATTTTCCAAGTGAATGATGCATAACATTCATAATATTACAGAATTGTACATGAGTAAAATTTCCACTCACAGCACAAGATAGAATAGTGTCTATTTTGTGGAACAGCACACTGAAAGTTCATTTGATTGGTTTTATATTCTATATTACAATTCGTTTTTAAGAATATCTTTTGCTAATATTTAGTGTGATTTCAAATAATATCCAGGCTATCAACATAATTGCCACATTTTGGATTACATATGTGTGTTAGGACAGATTTTCTTTAATTATGTCTAC
This sequence comes from Uropsilus gracilis, assembly GCA_004024945.1. Lineage (NCBI taxonomy): Eukaryota > Metazoa > Chordata > Mammalia > Eulipotyphla > Talpidae > Uropsilus > Uropsilus gracilis. Next base: position 21,255 of record PVHY01001596.1, on the reverse strand, counting down.
CAATGAAAAATATGAGTATACAGTTGTCTTTTTTTAACATAAAATATATTTATAAAAATTTAAAGCCATGCTACTTTGTTTTTATTATTCTTGTAGGGGCTATTATTTTTCATAAAACACATGTAATTTAACCATCCTCTTTATCAATTATAATGTAAGAAATCCTCACCACCAATTGTAGGAGAAGCATGCACCAGATTCAACAACCTGCACAGGTTTTTTAATTACTTCTAGCAGTTATACAGACACATCAGGCAAGGCAGTACAGGGACTTGGACTGGAAGGCAGGGGAGTCCCTCATGTTCCCCAAAATCTTCACACTGTCTTTCTCTGGTTTACTCTGCTACTTGTGCACATCCTCGCTCATGTACTCTGCACATTCTATTCCCTCTATCCCAGGCCCAGGTTTTCACATTCACACATGTACATACCCACTTGGCTGCACAACCTTGGGGAGGGTGCAATAGCCTAAGTTCTGGATGTATAAGCTAATGGAGGAAAAAGCCTCACTAATGCATGTTATTAATGTTACCTGGTGCTTGCCATAATTATCTTAAAATAAAGCAAAAATTAATAGTTTTAAAAACATCTCTGTTAATTTAAAATACTGCAAATAGGGGTAACTATATGTAATGGAAATATTCTTTGGAGTTATTAATAATTTTAAGATTGTATGCATCAATGAGATTTCTTTGGGAGATATATTCCAGTTATTTTGTTGTTGCACATTAGTGAGGCAACTTTGAGAGATTTTAGTGTTTGACTTGGTTCTTTTTTAAATATTTTACAATAAAAACTTAGTAGTGGTAAAAGTTATTAAACTATAGTCTTACTTTTACTTTTATCAAACACATTACTTATAGTAGTCTCATTAAATGTTAATTGAATTTAATTTTCCTAGTGAAATTAAAGAAACTCAATGTAGGGGTGAGTAAATCAGTCTTTTTCCTTCATTAGGCTGCATAAGCAGCACCTGGAGTATTGCATCTTCCCCAAAGATTGTGCCAGTGGGTGTGCACATGTATACATATGTATGCCTGGGCCTAGGAGAGAGGGTCTAAAGAGGGGCACAGAGAACAAAAGTGTGAAATAGGTACAACAGCAAACATGGAATGAGAGAACACCAGAGAATGCCAGAGAGAGAGAGAGAGAGAGAGAGAGAGAGAGAGAGAGCCGAGGGAAAGAGTGTGAAGATTCAAGGGGGTCTGGGGGTGGTGTGCCCACTCCCACATTCCCTCCCCCACCAGGTATTGGTCATGCCCTGCCTGGTTTGTCTATGTGAGTGCTAGAACTAATAAATAACCTATGCAGATTGATGAGCCTTATCCGACACAAAGTCAGCTCACAATTTAAGTCATTGACTTTAAATGTAAATTAATTCTTAAATTATGGCCATGCTAGACCTCTTGAATTTTAGGGACTAAATCTTCTGAGAGATGCTTCTTCTTTTTAAGTAATCGATTTCTTCTAATTGAAGAGCTGGCCACTGCAATCTAGTTGGCATCTGCAAACTCACTCTGTAATGTTATTATGAATGAATTTATAACTGAAACTTGGGGAATCTATAAAACTTTCATATATTATGAGTGACATAGTAGTTGAAGACATGGAGAATGAAATCTAAGATATGTAAAAGGAAATAATTTTGCAATCAGATTTGAATTTATTCTTTAAACTGATTTTTCTGATGCTTGGATTTATCAGCTATAAATTTAGTTTAATTATAAGTCACAGTGACTTTTAAGTGAGATGTTCCTGTGAAGCATTATTTCTGTAGCATAATATTTTAAAAATTAAAACCTTATCTCTCTATCTCTAGTTTTAATATCTTTCTTGAATAAACAACCCAATTTGAAAAAAAAAAAAACATCTATGTCATGAAACAAATCCAACAATGATAAAACTAAGTGTGATATGCCCTGCTACCTTGAAATATAATTTTACTTTATTGGAAAAAATTGTAGAATAAAAAGGAAAGAAGATGAGGAATTATCAGATAAAGACTAGTATCAGAAACCTGTTAGTTAAATGGCTTGTCCTGTAAGTGGAGGACAAGCCATAACAAATTTTACTATGGCGTAGAGCCATACATGGACAGTTTCTTTGGTAGTTTCTATGAAGAATACTTAATTAAAATATGATATGTAAATCTATATACTATTTCATCCATTTACACATATGTGTATATAACATAATATCTTCATTGCCCAATCAAGTATTATAATGATTAAATATTAATTTGTTTTTAGTAAAGTGTTGGAGTAAAAATGATACAGTAGATTTAAAATATTTGTCATACCTGAACTGACAAATAATTACAAGCCAGATAAAAGGAAACATAGTTATATTCAGGTATGTAGACATTTAGGAGGAGGAAATGAAACTGCAATTTTAAATAACAGGATTTAGTTGAGAGGCAGATTTTGGGCAACCTGGAATGAATTTCAGAAATACTGAAGAAATCATCAGCAATTGTTCCATTCATGTTTGAAAGACATTCTGTTATTTTGAATGACTTGGGGAAAATAATTTGATATAATGTCTCAGATCATGTTTTCTGCCTTCTGATTTTTCAAAGCATTTTATGCTTTGTAAATAAATGAGTTAATAAAGGTGAACCATGATGCAAAAGGTGACAAGCATTTCCAGACATAAAGCTTTAGCTTCACCTGTGTTCTTTCAAAGCTAGTGTGGATGAAGCCATTTATTTAGAATCCATGATGAACTTCTATCTTCTTTTTTCTTCTGGAAAGTACTACCATGTGTGCTGTAACACTCATGTTATGATTGAGGCATAGAAAGGTGAGTTTCCCCATGGGGTTTAGCTCAGGAAAACCATGTCTGCTTCATCAGACCTGATAGTCTTCATTATTCAGTCATGCTCATTTCAGATATGTCTTGTTTTCTTCTTTTCAATGTTTAATGCCTCTCTGAGGTAGTTATTTGTTCATAGAATTTATTTTGTTCTTTCACATCATGGCAGGAAGATTTTATTTTTACTACTGTGGAGCCTGAAAGGGTGAATCTGTCTTAAAAATGGAGGTGTAACTGCTTACCAAGATCAATGAGCATTTCACTGTTTTCCCTAAATATTATTTACAACAGATATTTGAATTGTTTCCTCAACTGAAATGCAAGAAATAGCAGTGTGCAAAAGAAATGCTTTTGTGAAAATCTTCAGGAATCATTTCAAAAGTGTCACTCATCACAGTGCCTTAGCTTTACTTGTGAAACCAGAATACAAATTTCTTTTAACACTAGTCTTTTAAATTGAAAAACTATGAAGATAATTTACTTGATTAGATGACTAATTATGGAAATGGTAATTGTTTTACTTTAAGTATTTTTATCAAAATAATTGAGTGTGAAAAGCTAATTGCAATGGATATTGCTACTTAACCTTAATATTACTGATTCTTCATAGGTGTTAAGTCCCAAAGATTCTAAAGCATTAAGAAACAAATTCTAGAATATAAATATGTGACATGAAAGGACAAAAGAGTTTGAATCCACCATTAAATTTTGAAAATTCACAGACATCAGAATATGGCCCATTAGCCTAGAAATGGGGAGTCTGTATGTCCTTGCTCCTCTAGGCATCTCATCTTACACCTTTGCACACCAGTTTTCTTAACTGTGATAAATTGTACAGATCCAGGTGACCAATGTCTCTACCATTCTACAGTAGATTACCTTACAAGTTGTTGGTGTTCCAAGATGATTTGAATTGATTGTTTAAATTTATCTTATGTCCTAAAAGAGGAATAGAAATTAGAATAAGTTCAAAGAAGATCATCATATATGATTGTATTTCCTGTTCTGTTTAACTCTGCCTAATCTTTCTTATTTTTTTATACATATATATATTTTCACGATTAAGTCTACTACTGTCCCTTTTGGAGTATAAAATATATATGATATCTAGTTTTTACCCTTCTGTTATTCTACATTTGAATTTTCAGTGGCCACTTAAACCTGATTGGAATTTTTACATGTTTAAATATATCTTCTACACCATTAAAAATTATACCTTTTTTTTTTTTTGAGACTAGGTCTTGCTATTTTTACCTGCAGGCTCATGTTGCCTGGGGTACCATAGACTCAAGCAATCCCCAGCCTCAGCTTCCCAGGTAGCTGGGATTACAAGTGCACGCCACCACGCCAGCTACTTTTTTGGGACTAGGTCTCGCTATGTGCTCCCAGCGGGACTCGAACCGAGATCCCTGGCCCCGGCTGTGGCTTCCTAGGCTGCACCTACAGGCATGCACCACCATGCCCAGCTTAAAAATTATACTTCTTTCACATTATTTAATTGGACCAAGAAGTGTTCACCAGTGGATGAGTGCATAAAGGAAATAAATAAAACAAAAATTCTTAGATTATGATAATAAAAGAGTGGTTGACAAAAGAGTGGAGTTGAGGGTGGGTAAATCAGGACAAAGGGTCAGTTATATTGTGGTGGATGGAAACTATACTTCTCGAGTGGACATAAACATCAACAGAAGATTTGAGTCATAATGCTGTACAACTGAAACCTATTTAATGCTATGAACAAGATTACTTCAATAACAATTTTACAGAAGAAAAAATAAATATCAGTTGTGATGATAAAAAAATCATTGTTGCAGATAATTTTATGTTCTCATTTTTGCTCATAAATCCCCTTATCTTACTATTTTATATACTTGCACAATCAATATGTTCTATTCTCAATTTAAAAGATTTCTCCCCATTCCTATTGTTATTACACAATGGAGTGTTACACAATGGAGTTCACTGTGTACAGTTTTTTCTCCCTATCATTTACTGCATTGTTTACTTTTCTAATATGCATATTTGATCATGTCCTGTTCCTTTCAAAAGTGATCTGTGACTTTCCGTTGCAGAGAAAGCAATACGAGCCTTATGTCCTAGAATTTTTTTTTTTTTTTTGTCTTCACTTCTGGCCATGTACTTTCATTCCAAATCTCTCTCTTAGCCATTCTGTACTTGAGTCATTTCAGACTGCTTACCATTTTTGAGTTCATGCTGTTAAGTACAATAATATTTGGCTTTGTGTGAGAAACCCCATAAAAGCTATGATTTAACCAGAGATGGATTTTAACTCTTTCACATAACAACCCAGATGTACCTGGTCCAGGGCTGATGTAATAGAGTGATTCCCAGTGGTCATTTACAAAGTCACACTCTATCCTCAAACATTTTGCCTTTTTACCAACATAGTCAGCTGTGACTCAGCACAATGTCCCCATTTCTAATTGTGTAAAGAAGGAAGCGAGGAAGTTTTATGCTAGTCAAATAGATGCATAGTTAAAGATGCTATTACTATGGAGGAAGAAGAAAACCAAACAATGAGGAGTCATCAGGAGTCCTCACTCTTCCTAAGTTCTTGGTAGTAATTGTTGGTGGTTCTTTATGTCCTCCTTCTCCCTCCCCAGAGTTCTCTTTATTCTGTTTTCTGTGCTTTTCCTCCTCTCTCCTCAGCTTTCCATTTTCTACTTAAAGTTCATGCTTTTACTTATAATTTTTGAGTTGAATTTATCTAGCCCTATTTCACCTCCATTGTTAAAAATTCTTAATTACTCAGGATCAAACCAAATTATACTTTTAAAGATTCTGTAGTTTTCAATCAGTTTACTTTTGTCTTGATTTCCTTTTGCATATAATGTTATACTTCAATAATATATTAGCTTCTATCTTATTTTGATCCCATGATATTTGTCTGTTTTATTTTGTGTATATTGAAATTTGGTAAGTAGATATTTGGATATCTAATATGTTCTGGGGCCTATATGGCTTATGTAATTTTACTCCATGAGCAAAAAAAAAAAAAAAACAGTCAAAAAAAATAGGACTCAGAGATTAAGTGCCTTCATTAAAATTATTCAGTTAGTAATTGCAGGGAAACAGTTCAGTTCATCAAATGACAGAACTGCCAAAAGACAATTTGTTGAAATAAATTTGTGGAGACAGACTCCTAAAATTGTTGAGACTTTTAAAATATTTTTATTTCTTGGGATCATGGTGTCTCTTTTCTGTTTGTCAATATTAATTATTCAGTCATATTTATGTATTTACATTGCACTGGTGTTAGTTTTTGAAGATGTGTCTTTTTTCCTAAAGCAGTATATTTCCACCTTCCTCCCCACCAGCCCCCCTACGCACACACTGGTTCCTTCCCATACCCTCTTTGTCCTTATGTTTCTGACTTTGCCTTGAAGTCACTTTCTGTATCTGACTGAAAGGACTGATGTTTTATAAGACTCCTAAAATTGTAATATTCTGTCCTTTATGCTATGTTGCCTCATTGATTGACTGCTCAAACTTCTTGCTAAATTAGTTTGAAACCCTGTTACACTTTTGCTGAGATGTACAATGCAACCATAATTAAAAATTATTTTATTAAATGATACTGTTAAATTAGATACTATTAGATAATGATTTTATTATAGGTGCTATAATAGCTTGGGTCCCTATTTGTTATATCCACAAAATAAGGAGACTTTATGAGCCTCTTACCCAGTCTTCTCATGAAAGCTGGAAAGAGACATCAATTCAGCTTTAAGCAGGAAAACTGTAGGTTATTGTTTATCATCTCTCCATGGAATGAGTATATCTTCAGATAATGGTAATTTTGGCTGCTGAATGAGCTCTAATTTCAAATCTAGACCTGTACCAGTTTCTGGTCAATCATAACACAGGAAAATCAGGAAGAGCATTACTTTCTCTTTGGTTAGTAGGTGAGCTTTCAGAAAAGCTGCTTACTATTTATCTCTGAGGATGTCAAGAATGAATCCTAAGTATCTATGTGGCTTCTGAATTGTGATCTAGTCTTTCTCTAAATTTGATTCTGAAGATTGACTCAATTCAACATCCTAGAATCTATTCTGATCACTATTTGATTGCCTGTGGCCTTGACTCCAAATAATCTCAATACACTATGTTGAGATTTCACTTAATATGAAAGACACAATATATTCTTGTTGACGTCAGTCTCTCATTTCATCTCAGCCCAACCCCCAATACCAACCAAATTACATTCATATATAACGATAGATAATATAAACTGTTACTTGTTTACTTAGCTCACAGTAGTTGACACATAGCTGCTTAAAATTTGACTTAACTGGTTGTCAGTTAAATTTTTCAAGGCAAGCTAAGTATAGCAAGATTTTGATAAACTAGGTCACAATCTTACACAGTTATTTCCTTTGAACAAAAAAGCAGAAAATGTGTCATATTAAGCTCTTTAATCCAAAGTGGTTCATATTATGCCCTTGTTTCTTTCAAGGCATTTTATTTTCTGTTTCCCATTCCTGGGTGAATACCCAAAGCAATAATCAGATACTATATTTTATTGTGAAGATGTCTGTTTCTTATTTACTTTTCAGAAATCACAAATATTTAGATTATTTCAAATGAAATAATTTCCATTTTTTGGATGTCTACATTTGGAGAGTAAGCTCTATAGTGATTTGAGTATTTCATAAATGTTTTAAGAGCTTAATATCTGATAATCTCTTGGGTAACCATCTTATCCTCATCACTTTTTATTCAGAGCAGCGTCAGGCATCAGGATTATGATCTACATAGGTTATTTGGTTGTAGCACTTACACTGACACACCATACAGGGCAGGACCAAGGCTGGTAGGAAGCAGGTGAGTTCCCTAGGAATCTTTACATTCTTTCTCAGGACTCTCTCTGGAATTTCTTGTTCTCTCTCTCATGCTTTTCATGCTCTCTGTGCCCCTTTTTCTCCTCTTTCCCATGCACCCACTGGACCACACAATCATGGGGAAGACACAATACCGCAGGTGCTATTTATACAGGTTAATGGAGGAAAAAGCCCCCACTAACTCTTTTACTCTACATAAATCTTTTCACATTATTGTTGCAGTATAACAAATGAAGTTCTCCTTAGTGGTGGGTAAACTGTGGTAATGACACCAGAAGGGGGGATCTTTAGATCTTCCAAGATCTAAACACGATGAAAACTAACATTATCTTAATTAAAAAATCAAACAATTAAGCAAGAAAATAGAATACATACCTCACATATCATAATTGTATTCCATTGTATTGAAGTTAATTCAGAAAATACAGTCACCCAGGTGGCACCAAAAGGTTTTGGGGCTTCTGGAAAAATGAGCATATAAATACTTCAAGCATGTTCATTCACAGCTGTGATACCTGCTCTACTTTGTTTCCCTACATCAGTATGAGTAAGTTGATTTAAATGTCTTAGCAGAGGGTATTTGGCCATTTAAAAAATATATCTATAGAGTAACAATTCAATGAGAATTTACTGTAATTATAATATATTAAATAACTTTTTTTTTTTGGACAGGGAGGTGAAGCAGTTTCTCAGGGAAAAATCTAGGTCATAAGTGCTGATGTTTTTGTTGGGAATTGCTACTCCTTGAATTACTAAGATTAAATTTATTAATTTATTTTTCTTTCTTTATATTTTCCTCTCTTACTTTACTTTTATATTTTCCTCTTTAGTCTATATTTATATTTATTTTACTTTATATTTTCATTTCTTACTTTATTTTTTCCTCTGTTACTTTACTTTTCCCCATTCTTAAACTTTGCTCTTTGAAAAAAAAACAAACATTGTTATCTCTTACAGTGATAAAATATATTAATAAAGGGATAGAATTTTAATCACCCCAAATAGAGATATTTGAACATATGTTAATTTCTGGCATTGCATGCAGGTTTATGTGTTTACAAAAAATTGATTCGATGATCTGTTTCTTATTGCTAATATATAAATAAAGTACTTAGAAACATCTGAATTAATTATCTTACTGGCTAGAGCTCAGAAAGCTGAAATTAATTGCAGCGAGCTAAAAGCAAGATATTGGCAGCAAGGCTGCACTCAGTTTTGCTTTTTGGAGGCTCTCTTGGAAAGTCCATTTTCATGCCCTGTCTTTCTCCTAAAGGCCACTAGAATTTGTTGAATTACTTGACTCACACTTTTCTATTTCAAATTTGGCAATGCCAGGTTAAGTCTTTCTCAAATTGCTTTCATGTTTCTTGCTGTATTTCTCTGATGCTCTCCCTTTTCTGTTTTCTTTCTCTACTCATTAAGAATCGTATTTCACTGACTTATCTTACTAGTAAAGATTAATTTCTTCATTTCAAAATCAATGCTTAACAACCTCAATTATATCAGCCATGCAAATAAACATATGCACGTATCCCAGGGATTAGGATAAGGGAAAATTTAGGAATCCATTATTCTTTCACCACAAGGGATGGTGACCTTAAACTAACAAACACAGAAATAGGAAGAAATAAAAGAAAAAACAAATATGGTTAACAAATAGAACTCTGCAACCAATTAGCAAGAGGATATCAGAAAGCTGTTTATTTTTTTCAGTTCAATAAATAAATAATAAATGCTAACATGTACAGTCTCTGATATGTGATCACACAGAATTATATGTATATATTCATGTATGTATATGTATGTATACACATATACATGCATACACACATAATCTCAATACATTATTACTCTTACTTTACAGATAACCAATTGAGACATTGAGTTTATGTAAAATTTTCCTGATACCTCAGCTGTGTAATCTAGATGTCACTCATTAAATGTAGCTGGCTAACACAACATTTTAAACCATTAGGCTACTTAAACATCATTCAGAATGAAATTATCAGATTACTTTGATTATAACAGAGAATGGAATGGAATTACAGGAGAGTAATGAGAGTAATTAGGACTAGCACATAAGTAGAGATTAAAGGAAGTCAATCTGAATGATATTTAGAAGGCATATTTGATAAGACATGGTAACTAATTCCTTGAAAATGGAGACAAAAGAAAGAGTATGAATATTATCTTGAAAAACTTACTGTTATTTATTGAGTTAACTGGGAGGAAAGAGCAGATTCTGAAGGGAGAATAACTGACTCAGTTTTGGAATCATGCATTAAGTTAAATTTCCTTAAAATATCCAATTGACATTATCTAGAAGGCAATTAGTATGTATTCAGGAGTAAGAGCTGGCTTAAAAAGAAATTTCACAATTTCTGCATGAGAATAGTTGTAGGAATGTTTATGATTGAAGATGCATAAAGAGAGAAGATAGTTTGAAAAGTAGATCACAAAGAACTTACAAGCAAACTAATTTTTATTGTTCAGAGAAATATGCAAAATTACTTAATGTGATGTCACTGAAAGCAAGTAGAAAGTTATACAATATGTCTGTGCATGATAGTGATATTGCTGAAAGATGAAGAAGGTTTTAAATAGTTTGGTGGGTAGGAATAACAGGAACATTGTCAAGGAACTTTTCATATTAGTTTGTTGGGGTGACTGGGTAGATATGTTGGAATGGGCCAATGAATGATTGAAAGTGAGCCAGTGGAGGTTGTGTTTATAGTCATGGACTTATTTGGAGATGTTTAGTTATAGGAGAGAGGTAAGGTTGCAAAAGTAAGAGATGTTAAGTAAGATTTTTATGTTGTATAAGTTGAGAAATTTGAGTAAGAAAAGGTGATAATTTTTTAAAAAGTTGAAAATTCGGGAGAAAAATGATGTTAGCTTTGTGCCAAATATTTATTTTAAACATCCTTTAATTTAAAAAATGCGATGGTATCAAAATAAATGCCATAAGGAATTAGTATTAGCATTATGTCATTAGATATATAATATTAGCTTTTATTATACTATTGTTTTGATTAATATGAATGACCTCTTAAATTTCAGATACTAAAATTTTAAGATAGAAAATGTCTCTGAAAAAGAATATGCTTAAGTGTTCTGTTTTCTTTTTCTTTACAGTTTTTAACTGGAGAAATAGATATAGCCCATTAGTTCTTGTTTTGTTTTGTTCTTTTGCAATGTCATTTACAAGAACAGAGCCTGTCTCCAAATCAGAATTTTAAACTTTAGAAACATTAAATTCTTTGAGAGATGATCAAAGTTTATAAAGCTATGGAAGAAAATAAACATGAACTTATCATGAAATTTCAGAATACTATAAAAGTATACTCTTGAAGCACAAAGAAAAGAGTTTGCAGAAAATCAAAGGACAGTTTACTTTTAATAATCTATTTAAAATTAATGAAATATTAGCCAACAAAGTGATAACACATGAAAATATACATAGATTAGAGGGGATTCACTGATGAGAAAGGTCTAGAATTGTCTTAAATTTTTCAAAGTTATAGTGTATCCATAGATAAATTATATAATCTTGTTGTTACTCATTTTTTTCTTTGCAATAGATTGATCCAGGTGTTTCAGCTTTTAGTAAATAGGTTATCCTTTAGAATATCAATATTTAATATTTAATTTTTTGAAAAAGGTATATCTTCCTTATCTATTTTGAAATATAAATGTTTTTATTAAACATCACTTAAGCAAAAATATTTTCCATTTGTCACCTGCAAACTTTATACAGTATAGTGCCTTTTTAACTAAGATAGATACTGTAGTATGCATATATATACATATATATCAGTATCCATCATATATAGTATATATATGTGTGTGTGTATGTGTGTGTGTGTGTGTGTGTATATATATATATATATATATATATATACACACACACATACTGGTGAACACTCATGCAGGAATTAAACGAGATGTGGTGGACATTCATGCAGGAATTAAATGAAATGTGGATGAACAGTAATGAAGCAGGAAGACGGACCGGACTAGGATTTACGAGGTTGAGTTTTGCATCTGGGAGATATCATAGAAACATAGTATTATATTGTAGCAGTGCTTTTTGGTTGGAGGTAGACTCTGCTTCAGCCAGAAAATATAATACTGAAGATTTACAAAAATCTTGAACAAGCTATCACAATTTACATCCCTCCATATGTCTCTGTAGGAACTGCAATTCAGATTTTCCTCTTTTTCTTTTTTTCCTGGCAAAGTATACCAATCACTATCATTGGCTTGGACTCAGAAACTATGTGTGAACTCAAAAGGAAATGTACTGATTTCACAAAGAGATATTGAAATAAACTAGGTCAACAACTTTACTCACAGTTTGCTTATATACATTGCAGGTGTCTTCTTTTACAACCTCAAATGGGTATCAGAGAAATAATGTAGAAACACCAGTGCTATAAATATATATAAATATATATATTTAGACTTTTAAAAAAATTGTGAACAGTAAATGTTTAGACCATTGATATATCTGCATTCTAGTGTCCTTTCATTTTCCACAAATGAAAGATCTCTAAAGATCTCAGAATCACTTCTAAGTTATCATAAGAATAACGTATATTTTTATTTTAATTTGATCTTATCTTTGTTTTTGATATCATTTTCATTTTACATAATATAGAACAGTTGTAAAATAAAGTCTGTGCTCTTCAGACTTGGGACACCAGGGTAAGTCATGGATAAGGGAAAAATAAATGATGTACTATCTTTCTAGAAGCACTGAAAAATGTGTGGTCTGAAATGTCAACTCCGTAGTGAATGTGACAAATATCACCAGAAGAAATGACAGTGATTAATGCACTATTATTTAAATACTAAATTATTTTGCTATACAGACAATATAAATATTAAAATTGTTTATCTTACTTAAATTAACAAGCACTTAATGCACAAAATTGATTTTTTTTTTTTCGCTGCTTAAATCCATCAGGCTTTCCAAATTACTGGCATTATGTATGCAGGAGATGCATCTACTACAAAGTCACTATTGATTGCATGTAGAAACAAAACTCTAAAGCAGTTTTAGTGCTATTTACTGTATATTAATATCTCCTAAAAACTTTCCTAGTTCTGATTTTTTCACACACATGTTAATTCATTTTTAACCTTTGAATAAAGTTAATAGAAATTAGTGTTCTTTTTGACATAGATACTCTCATCAGTAGTTTTATAGAAAATCAAGCAAGCATTTAGCTGTAAAATAGAGGTAGAAAGTTTTGTTTTATTACTCTGTGACTCCATAATAGAATTAAAAAGATACAAAATGTGAAATCCTTTTCCACAGGAGAAGGTTTGGAGGTGTCATTAATAATTAATTAATGACCTAGTTTTTCCCATCAGTATGCAGCCTTGGGTAATACTAAAATATTTTAATATTGTGGCTTCAACTTAATAGAAAACATGGAGATATTTGGTGAAAAGTAGACCTCAGATTTCTCTAATACAAAAGAATCCTGACTTTTATCATTTTAACCATTCGCAAACGCAATGACCTGGAATTCACTTGACAAGATAATTTATAACTCTTTGAAGTGCAGGTTTGAGAGAAGTTGATGTTGCATGAGAACTGGGCCAGCAAGTGCATTTAATTAAATAGTCAGCAGTTATTTCTTAACATTATTTGGTATGTTACTTTATTGAGAATAACAACAGCAACAGAAAATCAGTAACTAGGACACGGCAATGGACATTAAATTTTATCTGCTTGATGTTAGTGGATTTGCTTTAAACAGAATGTATTTTCTGTTCCTCATCTGATCCTTAGTGACACCAGGTTTGTTTGTTTTTCTATCCCCTCATCTATGAAGCATTCATTACTCACTAAAATAGTTTTATTAAATCTGTATACATTTACTAAATATTCAAAAAGTTATCAAGCATGTTGTACCAAACAATCATATACACAGAACCGAGACCAAGAAAATATTGCTAATAGGGTTGAAATGCCTTGTCACCTCCAATATTGAATGATTTTAATGTAGCCATCATCTTGTTATTATTTCTATAAATTTTATTGTATTTTTAGGAATTGTACATTGATTGAAAATAAAAGTGTGTAGTTCATTTTACTTAATGCATATCCATGATCTGTACTTTTCTCACTCAATAGTGTATTTTGAGATTCCTCAGCATTTTTGTAGCGCAGAATCATCATTTCATTTCTTCATCTATTATTTCATTAGATATACTTAAGAAACCATATATGTCATATAGTGATGAGAAACATTATTGCTGAGGAGTACTCTATTTCTATAGGATTACACCCAAAATGGTTGTATCAACTCATATGCTTATTATCACTATGTGAGTTTTTATTTTAATATATTATCAAATCATGATATTGCTAGCTTTCTTACTTTTGTCAGTTTACAGATATTAAATTTAACTTTGCTGAACTTCACAAGCATTTCCCTAATTCATAGTTGTTGGGTATTTTGTATATGTTTGTGAAAGCCTTCTACATTTCTTTTTTTATGCAATGTCTGTTTATGTTGGTCTCAATTTTATATATATTTTTTCATGGTGATTGACAGTTCTTTATATAATCAAGATTCTGGTCCATGTTCATTTATATTGATTTACAGATGTCTTGGCTAATATTACGGTTGACCTTTTATTTTCCTTACAATATTTTCATATTGATTTTTATAAAAAAGTTTTAAGGTACTTGAATTTACCAATATTTCACTGTATGATTTGTATCTTGTTTAAGAAATGCTTTCAATTCTGGTCCTAACTTTTTCTAATTTTAAAAAAGTTTTTAATTTATTTCTTTAATTCACCTAAGAATTAAATTAAATTCTGTGAGGCAGAATTCCAACTTAATTTTTTTCCTTATGGATAATCAGTTTTATAAGAACTTGTATCTAAAATGCCAAGTCCTTCTCCAATTAGTGGCTATGACACTTCTATTTCAATCCTTTTTCATATTTGCATGAAGGTTATGATGTTCTGTTTTTAAGCTCTGTACACTGATCTGTTGGTCTAAAAATAGTTAAAAGAACCCCTGATTTTCTTGGCCTATTGCTCTTCGATACAATTTCCTAACTATCCTTTCAAGTTTAATGAAAACAATGATCAAAAATTTTATTTCATTTTCTTTCCCTGTTCTTAGGTGTTATTTAACCTCTCTGATTTCTCATCATTTAGTTATCAGAATGGTAAAAAAGGCTTGAAACTTTTTATTGGTGCATAGAAAAGAATTAATTAAATTAGAACAGTATTTTTTATGCTTGATAAGAGTTAGCTTTTATTCTAGATTGACTTAAATAGGGTATGACTTCGTTACAATGATACATTCACTTAAAATGCTGCTGATATGCCTTAACCTTTCACTATAGTTCATAATTTTCTATGTGCATGTTTCATTAGATTTTATTCTTTGGTGTAATTATTTTAGTCGGTTCCTTCCCACTAGTCATTAAAACCAAGATTCTAGGTATCGCGAAAAAAAAATTATCCCCCAAATAGACAGCGTTCAATTATCCACACAATATTCAGGTTCTCTCCATGTTATTTTTGGAGGGTTTCTGCTTTCTTCACTTGATGATTCATACTTATCCTTATGCTGGTAGAAAAGAAGAATTTTTTGGACTATTGAATCAATGAGATTGTTGAAAATGAAAGTTAACTCAGTGTACTGTAAGAATACTGAAAAAATGTCCTAGTAGACGTTCAACATTTTTAGGACTCATGTTTGGGAATATTAAGAAACAGAACATTTCCAGCTGCCCCCAATTTTCAATTGTTTTTTATTCTATTATAAGCAGGGTCATGAAGTTCTGTCTCATAGACTTGAATGTTCTTGGATGTTGAAAGGATCCTCAATAATTGAATATGTAGGTTAAAAGGGACCATTGAATTAATCTCTCAGCAGCAAAACAACAACAGAATGATGAACAGTACCCAGTTTTGCACTCTTCTCTTTAAAGTTATTTCTGTCTTCAGCTGTTTTTTGAAAAAATCTCAAGCACAAAATATAGGAATCATTAAGGAAAGAATTAAGAATTTGTCTATAAGTGTTATTATCAACACAGTAAAAGACAAAAGAAAAAAATGTGAGCTTCACATATAAGATTAAGCATATTTTAATGTCACCCTAGTCGCAAAAATTGTGCAAAATGCATGAATTTCTAACTCAGACAGTAATATATAAAATTAAATACTGTTTTTTTTTTTTACCAGTAATATTAGAAACCCAGATTTTCCTGTTTACCAGTAAGAAGTAAAACTCTCTTAGTCCAGTTTTGAGGAAATTCTTTTCACAACACTAGTTCTGTCCTTTCTTCTCCTGTTGACAGTGGTATAAAAATGGAACAGGCAGATCCTTCAGCCAACATTAAAATAAAACACCAACCATAGGCTCTTACCAAATGTTAGCTCATAATTTTACCAGGAGCAATGCATCAAGTGAGTTAGTTCATTGTGTTAAAGTTAATTTCTTCAGATATGTAGTCATTTAGGGATATATGTTAATGGTCCTGAGTGTTTCTTAGCATATTTACATAATTTTTCATTATATGATATTCTAAAAATTGGCCTCATTTAATAAAATAGGGTGAGCAATTAAGTCCTGTGAAAGCTTCAGTAACTCTGTGTGGCACACAAGAAGATGGTTATCAGAATTGATTTGAGATCATCCAGATAAAGAAGGCAATAAAATGTATGTGCCTGTGTGCATGTGTGTGCATGCATGTACGTGTCTTTGTCCACATGCATCATTTAAAGGGAAATATTTTTAAGTAGAAATCTTAGAACTATTTGAAAGTTTTGCAATTTTTTTTTTTTTAACTAGGTCTCCTTTACCACAAAAGCTAAAGTGTATACTTGTGCTGAAATATCATCACTTAGATGTTTGGTAAAGAACATCATCCTTTGGTTTTGTACCTTTAAAGTTGATCAGATAAATGATTTGTTTTTCAGGCATCAAGACAAGGGTATCTGTGGAGCTTAGATTATCCCTGAAGCATAAAGAAGGAAAGTTAAACATCAGATAAACAGGATAAGCAGGAATAAGAAATATTAAAAGGATGAAACAGGAAACAGAAGAAAGACTTATCGAACATGCAGAGAGTGGTAGAATGTAATCCACAGAAATGGATTGTATCTCACACACTTATTTTACATGAGTGTGTGATGAATAATAAATACACACTACCTGACATTTGGTGTAACTTCTTGCTTTGATGTTTGCCCAGACAGGCCCAAGTTTGAGCTCGATGGGGCCTTAGAGGGCACTGAGACATTTGAAAGCTGCCACTTGCCAGAAGCATAACAGCTGGCTGCGGTCACACTGGGATTAGATGCCAGGCCCCAGGCATCCAGCTTGGCACGCTTTCTCCACAACAGTCACTTCTCAGCAGGGAATGCTGCGCCCAAACTTACATAGAGCATAAATAGATAAAGAATTTGCAAAGGCTAGAACTATGTGTATTTATGAGGAGGAGATACACATCCAAGGAATGAAGAATGGGACTATCTTGTGAAACAGCATCTTATATAAACAGAGGTAATTCTCTTTCACTTATGTGTCCAGAACCCATCATTAAAATTCACATGAAAATTATTGCCTATTACTGCCAGTGCAACTATTGCCTGCTCTTCCAGATGATGAATGAAGCCAGAATAAATGTTATAGATTTTTTTAAGCTGTATATAGTGTGGGCAACAGCATAAACTTATGATGTTTTACCTCACTCAGCAACATGACACGAAGGTCAGGAAGGATAAATGTTTGTAAGGGAAAGAAAAATATATTGCTACAACTTCATATAGTCTTCTGCTACTGAATGATGAGACTGTATCACATTTAATATTTATGTGAGAAATGGGATCAAAATATATGCAAAGAGGAAGTAATTTATCATAGTAAAATCTTATGGCAGAATTATAGGAAAACTCATAAGTGAGGCAATTTATAGAAAATGTCATTGTGGTGAGTGTTTATTATTCTTTACATTTTCCTTGAATCATTTGGTTTTTATTCAATGGTTATAGGCTGAGCAGCTATGCTAGCAACTGTGCTCACTTCTATAGAGCAAGATGAACAGAATAAAGTGTAGCTTTGTAGATATGAAAATCTGCTGAGAGATAATTAACTACTTCCCAGTGAATGATCCTTCTTGTCAATTGACAGAAAAAGAAAGTACTCTATAGATACACAAATATTTCAGTAATTCTGTTAATGGAAATGAAATAGTTTTGCTCCATATCATTATGAGATCAGCATGTATACTACATTTAATTAAATTTCCCAAGAGGAAAGCAATTAGTTTTAATTTTACATTCTCTCCAATTTTTACTTGGAAACCAAATGTTAGGTATCTTGTCTGTTACAACAATTATTTTTTTAAGTGTATATATGTTGCTTATGACAAGTTTTTGGTCTTGAGTATTTCATGGAGTAAATAAGACACAAGCTATGAGATACCTGAGGATATTGTTAAGTGCAAAATATGTCATTAAACACAATTCCAAGACACAAAAATTCACCTCTTTTCATATCAGTTTCCAATTGTACTTTACATAATGTACTTTTATGCAAAATTAAATACTAATATTTGGATCAAGGATTACAAGGGTAGACTGAGAGGTTTGGCAATGAAAGGAGAATTATGTCCTCTGTTCTCCATATTTGAAGGTCAGGAGTCCTTGGTGCTGCAGCTTGACCCACAATTTCTACAAATGGCAAAAGGTTCATCCCTACCCCCCTTATGAAATTGCTTATGCTGTTTCATTGAGATTAATGAAAATTTACAATTCTAAAAAATGTAAAACAAAAACTAAATCATGGCTTATTCTTTTCCTTTTCTACTAAGTAACTGTGTGAGGTCCTCCAGACTATGTATTCAGGATGCTACATTAGCAGTACCAATGAGTAGAATGACCTGAGGGAAAAAAAGACGCAAGTTGATGCACCATCAGCATTGTTATTGGCTTATATCACCTGGGCTTATAATAAAAAGTGGAATATTCAGCAAGTTACTCACACCCAAGAGGTTATCATTTCTGCTGTTTGACCTAAAATGCCTTTTAAAATGACTTGCCTTTGCTGAATTTCTCCAACTTGATATTAAATATTTAATTAAGATAGAACTGAGAATATCTATTTACTACTTTGCAATCAGCTTTAAGTCTTCAGACTTAAAAGCAATTCTAATACTCACCAATGTAATCACTGAGAAATTTAAAATAATGTTTCTTAGGGTAATTGTTTTCGCCATGAAACTAGAGGTTGGAAAACAATTTCTCTGTTGTTTTTCTGTCTCTAGAGATGACATTAGAGAAAAAAACTATATATTAAGAACTGGTATTTTCTATTTCATTTTAGATAGCTATTTTTGAAATATTTCTGGAACTTATTTGGATATTCTCAACAGCAAAGCTTTCTTTGAGAATGACTATGTTAAGGAAATCATTACATTTTGGAGGCATTGTTAAGGCATAAATTAGAAATTGAAATAAGTAATTTCATTTCAATCAAAAGAGGAGTAATTTCAAAATAGTTCAGCTAATGATGTTGTGCATTGTGTCAATAGGGTATATGTGTAAAATTGGAGAGAGTAATAGGATTAGAATATGCTCAGTGTTGGCTATATTGGCAATGAAGTATTAAAATGATTAAGCTGCTTTTCAATTTTAGATTGTTGTGCAACTAAGTACAAAATACCTTTACTCAAGTAAATTTCCTCAGTGTAACTGTTTGTAAACGTCATTAATATCTTTATTATGTTTGAGGACAAGTCTCAGTATCTGCCTTAAGATAGTGAGAAAATTAACAACATTTACCATGGTTGTTAATTATAATATTGCATATTATTTAAAATTGTTACCATAACTGAAGCATAGAACAAGAGGGGAGAAAGGATAAAACTAGAGGAGAAATGGGCACAAGAGATTGGGATGATGGTTCACAGGTGACAAGTTGGTGGGAGAAGCTCAGGATATACAATGGTGTTATATATATATATATATATATATATATATATATATATATATATATATGAATTTAAAATATAACATGAAAAAAAATATTACAAGTGAAAAATAAGGCACATTTAAAGAGAAATATACAGAAAATGAAAGATTTAGGCAAAAAAAATAATGTGTCATGTCATGAAATGATAAAGAGTAAGGTGAAAGGATTTAAAGAGTTGGGATGGTCAAGGGAGACCAGCTGTTTTTATAAAACTAGGTTCATTGGAGAATTAGCTGAATTGCCTAAAAATGTGCATTTTGAGTGAGGTGATTGTGATTTTAAAAGAAATCTTGTGCAGCTTGTGCCAGTTGTTGGACCAAATCCAAATGTTTCCAGATGGCCCCGATAAGCAGGAGGTCCCTTGACAACTCACTCCAGAGTCTGAAACAAATGGAAAATGAAAGGTATGGCTCCTCATTAAGATTATCTATGTATTCAAGCAGAGGCATCCTTTATCAAGCCTTCTCCTGAAGCTGTGACTGCAATTCCCATCACAGAAGCTATTTCACTCAGATGAGAAGGAAAGATCTTGTTAATAAATCAGAGTGCTTTATATTCCTATAGCATTTAGATGGCATGCCAACACTTTGCAGGAAATGAAATAAAATAGATTCAGAGAGAATGTTACAGCAATTTCCGTCTTCTGTGTGTCCTATGGAATGATCAATTTCTTGACAAACTTAAGATTTAAGATATACATGTCACTCCATATATATTCATATGTGAAATTAGAAATCACTTCACAATTTGTCTGGAGAAGTTTTAACAATGAAAGTATTTTTGCTTGTAGGTGAAGAATAAGCATGGTGAAACATATTAAAGGTTATTTTCAATTTCTGTGCTCAGAGCCACAGACAAATATATGAATGTGAATAAAGAGCTAGAATTCAGTCTTTGTTTTATGTGAAAGCATACAATAAATGTAAAGAAACATATCCAGTTTGTATTCTGAGATTTATTATTCTATCCTGACTATTGCCAGGTGGAGATCTCATTTGATATATTACACAAACATAACCTAGAAATTCCAGAAAAAAAATTTATATTGGAAAGAAATGAGATGAAGATTAGTAAAGATTAAAAAGAAATAAGAATATTTAATGATAGGTGTCAATCAAAGAAAAAGCCAGTCTTATTTTTATTTCATTTCATATCATACAATAGTCATTAAAATGATTTCCTATTATTAATTGTAATTGGCTATTGGAAGCTATGTATATACTAGCAAATTTCTTATTCTGGAAACAAATTTATATTTATATGTAGAGAGAGTAATTTTTGTGAATGAAATAAAATAATATTAATCGTATCTATGGTTGACCTGAATTATAATTTTAGGACTTAATGTTAGTCTTACGAACTGTGGCAAGATGGTCCCTTAGAATATTTTTAAGGATTAGTTTTGGAGAATGTAGCCCTTATTTCTCAGAGAGATATGATTTATTTTTCAGAATGTTAGCCAGGTTATATTATGGAGAATTAAATGGAAGGGACATATATAGAATGAGAGTTGGTGCTTCACTAATCCAAGTGACAAAAGTAGTAACCATTTTTTTTTTTAAA
>PVHY01001595.1:74654-152418 GCA_004024945.1 Uropsilus gracilis | reverse complement strand
TTTGACTTATTTCTGCCAATATGAGTCCCTCTAGTTCCATCCAGGTTGCTGCAAATGACATGTGTTTGTCCTCCTTGATGGATGTGTAGTATTCCATCGTGTATATGTACCACATTTTTTTTAGCCAATCATCTGTTTGGGGGCATTTGGTTTGTTTCCAGTTCTTTGCAACTGTGAACAGGGCTGCAATGAACATGCGCATGCATGTGTCCTTTTGAATTAATGTTTTCATGTCCTCTGGGTAGATTCCTAGTAGTGGGATTGCTGGGTCGAATGGTAAGTCCACTTTCAATTGTTTGAGAGTCCTCCACACTGTCTTCCATAGTGGCTGGACCAGTTTGCACTCCCACCAGCAGTGTAAGAGTTCCTTTTTCTCCACATCCGCGCCAACATTTGTTGTCTGTTTTATTTATGTGGGCCATTCTTACTGGTGTAAGATGGTATCTCAGTGTGGTTTTAATTTGCATTTCCCTGATTATTAGTGAAGTGGAGCATTTTTCATATGTCTATTAGCCATTTGTATCTCCTCTTTGGTGAAGTGTCTTTTTAGTTCTTCTCCCCATTTTTTGAGTGGGTTTTTTGCTTTGTTTTTGTTGAGCTGTAGGAGCTCTTTGCGGATCACTTGTCTGGAGGGCAAAAATTTTCTCCCAGTCAGTTGGGTTTCTTTTTGTTTTGTTTATTGTCTCTTTTGCCGAACAGAAACTTTTTAGTTTTATATAGTCCCAGCTGTTTATGTTTTCCTTCATTTTTTTGCCGGCCATAGTTGTTTCCCCAAATGGATTTCTGAGGTGAAATTCATGAAGGTTTTTGCCCAGGTTTTCTTCTATGTATTTTATGGTTGCAGGTCTCACTTCCAGGTCCTTTATTCATTTTGAGTTAATTTTTGTACAGGGTGTGAGGGTGTTATCCTGGTCCATTTTTTTACATGTTTTGATCCAGTTTTCCCAGCACCATTTACTGGAGGCTATCCTTGTTCCAGGGTATGTTTTTTGCCCCTTTGTCTAAGATTAATTGACTGTATATGTGTGGTTTTATTTCTGGATATTCAATTCTGATCCATTGGTCTGTTTGTCTGTTTTTGTACCAGTACCATGCTGTTTTAAGTATTATGGCTTTGTAGTACAGTTGAAGTCTGGAATAGTAATACCTCCGTTCTCTCTTCTGTTTGTCAATAGAGTTTTGGCTATTCGGGGTCTTTTGTTGTTCCATATGAATTTCAGTAATTTTTGTTCTATCTCTTTAAAATATATCATTGGGATCTTTATTGGAATTGCATTGAATCTGTAGATGGCCTTTGGTAGTACAGCCATTTTGATAATGTTGATTTTTCCAATCCATGTACAGGGAATGTCTTTCCGTTTTTTAACATCATCTTCTATTTCTTTTAAGAATGTTTTATAATTTTCTTTGTATAGGTCTTTTACGTCTTTTGTTAGGTTAATTCCCAAGTATTTGATTTTCTTTGGTGCAATGGTAAATGGGGTGTTTTTTCTAATTTCTTTTTCTTCTGATTGATTCTTTGCGTATATGAATGCTGTTGATTTTTGCATGTTGATTTGGTATCCAGCTACCTTACCAAATTGGTTTATTATTTCAATCAGTTTTTCTGTTGATTTTTCTGGGTTCTCTACATAGGGAATCATATCATCTGCATATAATGATAACTTTATTTCTTTGTTCCCTATTCAGATTCCTTTTATATCTTTCTCTTGTCTTATTGCCCTAGCTAGGACTCCCAGAACTATGTTGAAAAGGAGTGGAGAGAGTGGGCATCCTTGCCTGGTTCCGGACCTTAATTGGAATGGTTTCAGTTTTTTCCCATTGAGGATGATATTTGCTGTGGGTCTGTCGTATATAGCTTTTATTATGCTTAGGTATGTTCCTTTTATACCAATTTTTTACAGGGCTTTCATCATGAAAGGATGCTGAACTTTATCGAATGCTTTTTCTGCATCTATTGATATGATCATATGGTTTTTGTTCTTCTCTTTGTTGATGTGGTGGATTATGTTGATTGATTTTCAAATGCTGAACCATCCCTGTGCCCCTGGGATGAATCCCACTTGGTCATGATGGATGATCCTTTTTATGCAATGTTGGATTCGGTTTGCCAGGATTTTGTTTAGAATTTTTTGTCTTGCAAAACTTTTAAAAGGATCCAAGTGACTGAGCACATGTGAGCAGGCTCTGGCAATCGGTGCACACTTCAACCACAGGGGAAAAAAAAAACATGATTCCTTTTGTATCCTGAAAATCATCAGGGAATCAATCAAACTTGGTACTGAGCGTTGAGTGAAAAATCAGAAACCAAGCAAGGAGTGAATGGTGTTCTCACCTTCATTGCGGTGACTTACTTTGAGCTAAAATCACACAAAAGTTGTTTATGGTCATCAGTTTGATTTGTAGGCTGAAAAAACGCTTTGGCTTGATGCTAAAGCAGTGTTACCTTTGTCAATGTAGAGATGACAATACCCTGTAATGACTGCAATGGGTCTTTTGATGAATTTGCTGCCTTTCATTGCAAGGTAATAGGTTAGGTGACACCAAATAGCAATTAACATTCCCCAGTATATGCTGATGTACACTAGATTGTCGATAGTGACTTGAATTTTCAGGAAAGCTCCTATTGATGGTAAGTCCCTCACTGAAACATATGGAAGAGGAGATATTCCAATTAATATGGATGAAAAACATGGCAGAACTCTGGAAACACTAACACTTTTTGCTGTGGTTGTGAGAGCTACAGGTGGTTTGTCTTGTGATGATTAAGGCCAGCAGCCCTGATGATGTGACTTACGAGGAGGATGCTCTGACATCTGGAGAGATGCGTGAGATTTGGAGGACTTCAGGACTCCCTGCAAAGAACTGTTTCCTTCCCAAGTGGTCTTACACCACATCCCTTAAAAATGTTACATGGAAGCTTTGAGCCACATCTGCTTGATCATGTAATATCACCTGTATGTTGGCCACACAGTTGGGGCAAAAGGCCTGGAGAGGAAACTCAAGAGCCCAAATGACCTCGATAGCTCAGATTCTCCAAGAAATTATCCAGAAGATCTACCGCCTTGGCTTAGCATGGCTAAAGCCTTCCCTCTTGCACTGATCATTGTTGGTAGGGTAGCTGCAATGATTTGGAATCACAGCTAATTGCCTTAATAGAGGGGCAGAGATGAAGATGATGCATTAAGTAGGCACATGGAATACTACACAGCTATAAAAAATAAAAGGATGAACTCTTGCCATGATGGAACTGGAGGGATTTTTATGCTAGAAATTGAAAGGAGAAAGACAAATATTAGATGAGTCATTTCTATGTGGCATAGAAAGAAACAAAGCAATGGAACAGACAACACTAAACAAAGCCTAGAAACCTGATTGTAGAATTGAGGAAGCCAGAGATGGAGGGAGAAAGCAAAGGGAGGGAGGGACCCAGTGAGGTCTGGTGGAGGATTGTGTTTGGGTGGTGGGTGTGGTGTGGTCACTCATATCTAAAGAGGTAGGAACCTAGGCTGCTAAGTCATACCCAGTGTTGTTGCCGCTAACATTACCTCAATAAAAAAAGGGATGCAATTTTTAAAAGAGAGAAGGGTGTAGAAGTCCATTTAGATGCTCCTTCTTAACCTCATCCGTGGGAGCAGGGATGGTATAAGTGGACAATATAAGCCTTGCCAAATCCATCCTGCACTTAGAGGAACATTGCTACCCTGTCACAAGTTGGGCAGCATCTTAGGCACCCTTCCTAGGCCCCTTGCAATGGCATCCAGCTCTTTGGTTAGCTAACTCCACATGAGTGAGGCGCTCTGGGAAGCGGTAGATGGTCATGCTGCAGAACCAAGACATATGGGATCAGTTAAGGATGTGTGCTTGAGACTGTGGGTTATAATCACCAGGGAGTGAGTAAGGCCCCTGTTCCCCAAGAGCAAAGAGCAAAGAGCAGTTGTGCTTGGACTTCAAGAACTCCTCCTGGGTTCCATCTAAACTTGGTCTTTTCATTTCTTAAAATCGTTTCAGAATCTATAGTTGAGACAGAGATTAATAGCCACATGTTGCTTCTGTTTTTAAATTGCATCAGGAAATATAGGCAATCTAATATTCAAGCATAGAATAAGACAAACTCAGACGACTCAAACTTTCCCATTGGATCATGGGTCGTGTGTGTGTGTGTGTGCGCGTGTATGTGTTGAATGTTTTCTGTGAGGCTTTCAGCTATGTAGGGCAGATCGGCTTATTTACGCTCCAGTGGGGAGAGCAGCAGTAAGTCCTGCGGTTCCTTTGGATCTCGTAAAACTGTGATTCTGTGGGAACATTTACAATATCACATTTTCTGTTTCCCTTCTCCTAAAGGGCGAATGAGGGAAGCAGGGTCCCTCTGGGCTTTTGCATGAGTCAGTCAGCCCTGCTGCTTGTGAGCTGCTGGCAGCAACTAGCTTCCCCTCCCCCATCCTGGGAAACACATCTCTAGCACTTCCACGCATTTCCTATTGTATTCCGATGTTCCTTTTCTTAAGAGAGAGGGGTGTGTGAGTGTGTGTACACCCGCAAGCACCTACAGAAAGAGGTAAAAGAACGAGAAATTTATGCACTGCTAATTCTCTTCTGTTTTACGGGGGTGGGGGGTCACATGCTGCTTCCAAGACAGAGACATCCTATGAGAAACAGATTTTATTAGAGTGTCTGAAATGACAGGAATGGTTTAAATTTAGCACTGGGGAGGGAATATTGCCTCTAGGTAACCTACATCTAAACTGATTCCAAATGTTTTCATCTGATGCCAGCTGTGCCGTCTTCTGGATAAATCATCTCGCATCATACACTTGAGAGCATTTAGTGTGGATGGAGCCCTGGGCCACAAAGACCCTTTAGTGAAAACCAGCAGCCTGTGCCTGCTACCACCCAAAGGAGCTGCTCCCTCGCCCCCATCCAGGAGAGCATTGCTGGCACCATCACCTCATCCCTCCAGCTCAGTGAAGGGGCTCAGTGTGGTGAGGCAATAAACTCTGCCCACTGGGACTGAGTTTCCCCGGGCACAGCAGCAATTCACTCCTATTTATTTTCCTTCGGACCTGTGGTGAATCATCTTTTGTACCGTCTTACGTGTGGTGACTCATCTCAAGCTATTTTCTGCCCAGTCTCGGCCAAGCGGCTCATTTCTGGAGAAGGGCCTTTCTCATCTGTTAAATGTCATGAATCACAACCCTGCACTTCTTAGAAATTCCACGCAGCGTCACCGGAGATGAACATAGACAATAAGATATGACATAGATATTGCCTTCATGGGTGAAGCTTCCCAGGCTGCTCCGGAGCTTATTTTCAGGCCATCACTGGCATATTGCTTGATGGTGATGACAAGCTTAGACTTTGTAGATTGCTCTCTTTGCTTTTATCAGGGAGCATGTGTGCCTCTGATGTAGATTGTGAAATCAGCATCTGCTTAAAGTGTGGAGCAAATGCGACTGGTGGTCGCTTCTATTTTCCTAATCTTCACCCTGCCTCTCCCCTCCTCCATGTTTCTTTCCTCATACATATTTTGGAGCAAAAACGCTTTTCTCTCTTTGCATGATCTTTCAGATTGATGACAAGTAGTTCTTCCAGCAGACACACGGCTAGTTTAATTAGAAAAATGGTTCTTCAGTATTCCTATAATTGATAAATGTCCTATTCCTTGGAGATTTGGGTAACTTTTGTGTCTCTCTTACTATTCAGGAGGCTAATGATTATCACTGCTTCTACCGAAGGGTCAAGAAGAAGATGAAGAAATGCCTGGAACCTGACTTAGGACCTTCTTACCTAACTGAATCTACATCACCCAGCATGGACTGTGGTCCTGGGGCAAACAATAAATCTCAGCAGAACAAAGGGAAACTTTCCCTACTGATTTATTTTTTTGTAGGGCAAATTTTAGATTTATTTAAGGGTAAGACTCAGATTTTCCTGGATGAGGAAACACATTGTAAGATATTTTGCTGGGTCAGAACAAAAAAATACCTCACCCAGAGATGAGCTCAGGATCTGACTCAAAGAGCAAATGCCTAGAAAGTTTAGGTTCTGAAGAAAACACGAGAAGGTCAACAGCTGCATCTCCATGTTTGTTGGCCTACCTAGTGAGAAAAGAGCTTCTGCATAAACTGTGCGAGTTTTCTGCACCCTGGAGATTGTTACTTTTCCTGGAGTGTCCTGACTGCTTAGAGATGAGGGCTTAGAGATGAGCAAGCCCTCCCACAGCTGCAGCCCAGAGGACGTAAGGCATGGCATGCCTATGCGAGATGTTTTAAATTAGCTTAGTCAAGCTATAAATATTTTTGGTAATTTCTAAAAAACGAAATGTTTCTGTCTAAGCCAGAGGACTGTGTTGTGCAACACAAATTAACTTCTTATGGAGGTGGGGTCAGAAAAACAGGATGGAAGTGTGTTTCTAACCCTGCTTCGTCCATGGGTTACAATATAATCAGTTTATCTGCTCTGAGGATTTCTCTATTGTCTCAGGTATGAGATTCAAATTCCTCTTGATGGATGCTAATAAATCCCACCGAGTGCCAACCCCAGCCTCATCAAAGCAGCCTCATCTCTTGATGAACATCTTGGAGTGTGGCTAACTGGACTGGCTTTAAAATCCACTTTAAAATCAAGCCACTTTCCTTAACTGGAATTATATCCATCTCTTGTTCTGCCATGTCCTGTGTTTCCAATTTTCTCATCAACTTCATTAGAAACCCTCCTGATCTAAGACATTTAGACACTAATTACTTTTGCCCACCTCATCTGATTTTGAAAGTAATAAAGAAATGCCTGGAACCTGGCTTAGGACCTTCCTACCTAACTGAACCTACATCACCCAGCATGGGCTGTGGTCCTAGGGCAAACAATAAATCAGTGTTGGCTATAGAGTGGACTCACGGTACCCTGGTCATCTTCTCTGATAATCCCTGTCATTGGAGCATGTTCTGAACACCATACTGCATTAGAAAGAGGGTACAACTTGGGAGGGTGGAGGTGAGAGGTCATAACTTTTTCTTCTTTCTTTCCTTGTACTGATTCATAGTGTGAAAGAGATAAGGAATGATCAAGAGACCTGGAAAACTTGGAATTCGTAAACTGGGTAAATTTAACCTGGAAAAAGTAGCCTGAACTGGGTGATGTTGAGATTTTTTTTTTCAATGTTGGAGGTAGTCTTGATATCTTAACTGAAGGTCTAGCCGACCCTCTGTTGCTCAGGTCTTGGCAACACAATCAAGTGTCACTCCAGTCCTACTTCCCTGGACAGGGATTACTTCAATGTCAGGGAGAGAGAGCACCTCATCATTATTATAATGTTTAAGAAATAGTGCTGGCACTAGGATATGTGACAAAGATATAAAAAATAAAGTCTTAAAAGAAACTCATGAAGTGCTACCATCTTCCATATCATCAAATCTTCAGCACCTATGAGCTGTGTTTGGAACTATGATGGGTACCAACCAACTATAGTCACAAAATCTTTTAGTCCTACTGATGAGAAATAGTACAGAATAAGTGGGAACTGGATCAAAGAAGGTGGTCAGAAATGAAAATTCAGTTATAACATTGGGGTGGTGGAAACAGAGAGAGCTTGAGCTGATTTGAGGATGGCTGATGGGGAAAGCAGGTCTGGTCTGGAATGACATTCAGACATTCAAGATTTCCTCCTGGAGACAGGATGGAGAACACTTATTCCACTGAGTAGACTATGTTGGACCAAGTGCAACACTGGAAGCTATGAGTCTACCAGAATGAACATGGGCAATTCTCATTCCCAGACCTATTTCATGACTGTTTTTCACTGCTGTGGTCAATGGCAGTCACTGTTCACACAGTTACTCAATGTAATTACTTCAGGGAATTTTGGGTTCTTTTTGTAATTATTACTCCTACAGCAAAACGTGTCAATCTACTCAAACCCCAATGACATCCTTTTCTCTCTGTCTCCATTGCTACTATTTGTTTACACAAAATAGAAGGCTGACTCCTTGAGTTTTTTATTCTCTTTTCTCTTTTGCTAATAAATATAGGAGCTAATATCAAAATGTGAGAATTTGTTCCATGCACATCACAAAGTCTAGAAACATCTTTTCCAATTTGTATGTGAGCTCTCCCCTTTACAAGAGCAAAAAGCTATAAAAAGGATAGGGGGTAAATTTGGTCAAGGCACATTTTTTCCCATTTTTGTGGTAGATATGAAAAGCTTATATTTGCATGTTTATGAGCCTCTAGAGGAGGTCTTTCCTCTCTTTTTCTCCACTCATCTTCCCTCAGTCAAAATTCTTTCATTTAATCTCTTCTCAATCTTCAGTTAGAAAATCTTTGGAACACAAATCCTATCTGCCACCAGAGGCTATGTATCTGGGCATAGTTCTGTCAGAAAGAACAGATTCAACCACTGTCTTGGGAACTTAGTTTGAGAGAGGAGCAGAGCTGTATATTTTGGGGCATTCTTTTCTAGACTATAATGCAATTTTAAGATTTTATTTATTCCAAAGTATCTTAGTGTCAAAGCTTTTTCATAAGAGCTCAATACACATTTAATTTCGACTCTAATGAACATGGACACTAGTTTCTAATGTGATGCTAATTCAGGTAAAGTAAGCCAAAATATCAACTAGTAATGGTATTAATACCAATAAGATTAGCAAACAAGAATTACTAAATATAATTGTAAATTTCTCCATTTCTGAGGAATTTAAGACCTTTCACAGAATTTCTTAAGATATCTTCAAGCTGAATCAGATGTATGATATATTAAAAGGAAAGGGTTGCAACTTTATATAATTTACCTAACTTCCACAAAAATGTCCAGGATTCAATTCTTATTCTTTAGTCATTCCATAATACAGTCATACTCCCATTTGCTCTGAGTTGAAAGTAATTTTGATGATACTTTTTCTCTCAGTTAAGGCTGAATTTTATAGCTATATGATCTTTGATGTACATTTTTTAGAAAATTATATAAAATGTCTTTCATCACTTCATTGGTAATTATCTTTTTGAGTCACTATTGATGTGTTTATATATAAAGATTCTTATTTTAGTTAGAAAACCTTGTCTAAAATTCTTTGTAGGATACAAATGGAGATGTATACATGATGGAAGCACAAACTCATCCAACGCAGTCCTGCATGACCTTTTTCAGTGGCTTCATATACTAGAAATAGCAATGGGAATTGGCAAATTTAAGTGGTGGATTCTGTGTATAGGAGGTACTTGTTGCTCCTAAACAGGATTTTCCTCTCTGATAAAAGAGATACATAAAAAGAGCTTATTACTAGCCTTCCTGCCTTTGGCCCATGTTAAGTGAGGAAGTGTTGCCTGTGGATGAAGCCAACATGAGGGGCACTGAATGGAAAGATGCAAGAATTTGAATCTGTTGCTTTAATCGTCCAAGACTTTGGACTTCTTGCTATGTGGGGATTTATATGTTCTTGTACTTTACACCACATTCATTTTATTATTTTGGTACTTATAGCAGAGACCACCCTAACTAAAAGAGTCCTTTCTGTGAGATAAAAGTTGAAGATGGACAGAAAGGTACCTCATTTTGTGGGGAAATGAGCAGTAAACTGAAGGAGTCTATTAAATATGTGATGAGAGACAATAGCATTGAAGATTGATGACATGAAGGGAATGGGAGAGGCTCAGTTTAAAGATATGGACAAGATTGACAAACTCTATAGGAGACATAGTTAAGGTCAAAAATCACTACAGACAATGGTACTAACTTGCAAGTTTGTAAAATTATTCTATGTTTTCTAGGTTTGATGAGTAAGGAAGTTGGGAGGAGGGACTGATACATTTGTGGATCAGGGAAGAGACAAACTCCTGGAAATATAATGAGGGATGGAAACAACAGACTCAAAGGATTGGGATGATAAGAACTATGGTCAAAGAAAGAGTTACTGGAATCTACAGTTTGACAATGAAAGTAGATTCAAGCTGATCATGTACAGGATATAAAAGTAAGCCTGTATCTGGAATGTAAAAATAAGAGTAAATGGTGTGTGAGATAATGATGGAGAAGTAGGCATGAGTCAGATACTGTGGTGCTCAGAGACAAGGAGTTTGGATTTTTATCTGAACAGATTGAGAAACAAAGGAACTGAAAAGGGGCAATGCTATGATACACTATTTTGAAATACCAGTCTGGAGATTGTTTAGAGAATAGATTATAGGAGGCAAGAAAAATATCAGAATGAAAATTGGTTGATAATGATAGTGACAGTTTTAGCAAGAGATGATAATTTGGAGGAGGCATCAATGGAGGGACAAAGGGAAATGAATTGTCTTCAGCATGAAATTGGGAAGCAGAACTAACAGGATTTATTGACATTAGATTATGGGGTAGAGAATAGTATAGGTAATTTTTATATTTAAAGGTAAGTTTTATGTTTTTAAGTTTTATATTTAAGTTTTATATTTTAGCTGGTAAGGGAATAGTAGACTTAAAACTAGGTTTAGTGGGATCAGATAGGCATAAGAATTTCAAGAGAGCTAGCTTGGTCATGGCACAAGGAGATGACCAATAGTTGCATATTTAAATCTGGGAATTCAAGGTCAGGAATAAAATGCAATTTTGGAAATTGTATATGAATACCTCCCATCATCCTTTCTTTTCACCACTCTTGTGTAACACTCATTAGTGACAGGGATTAAACTCCATGTTAATCCCTGTTTAATCCCTGTTAGACCTGAGTCTAACATAGACCTTGATTTGTCTAATTTCAATTAGGATAATTCTCCTTTATCACTGTTGTTAATTTAGGTAACTGATTTGAACCACTCTGTACACAGTCTAGTCAATGGAAATGGGTCAGTCGGTCTGTGAAATGAACCTAATGAATGATATAGAAAATAGGGCAGAGAGTAAATGAAACTAATCCTTTGATTATGTCATGACCCAAGAAAACTACCTTACATCTGGAATTTTCAGTTATGTGAGTTAATAAAATTTCTCTATTAATAAGAAATTTAGGCATCTGATTTTGGCTGCCTGTAGCTTATTACTGATGATTCCTCAGTCATTAGCAAATAAACAGTATTTAAACATGGGAAGAAATTATAGAGAGGAAGATTGACACCTGAGTCATTCTAACCTTGAAGATTGAACCATGGAAGAGACGTATACAAGGAAAAAGAAGAGACTGGCAGACATATACAAGATGAGGAAAGTGTGGCATCATTGAGTCTCAAAGAGAAAATTATTGAAGGATGAGAGTGGCTATCTCCTTGAGAGTTCTTGGGAGTATGTGTAACATGAGAGCAGATGTATGATATTGGGAATGACAACATGCAGTTTGTCAATGACCTTAGTGGGAACAGTCAGTGAGATTGGGAGGGAAGACTAATGAATAGACAGAGGGGAAAGAGATTAGAGAGAGAAGACAGATTTTTTTTTTGAGACTAGGTCTCCCTATTTTTGCCTGTGGAACAGCAGGCTCATGTTGCCCAGGGTACCACAGACACAAGCAATCCCCAGCATCAGCTTCCCAGGTAGCTGGGATTACAGGCACATGCCACCACACCCAGCTATTTTTTTTGGATTAGGTCTCACTACTTGCCCCCAGAGGGACTTGAACCGTGATCCCTGGCCTCGGCCCTGGCTTCCTAGGCTGCCGCTTACAGGCATACACCACCATGCATGGCCCGGAGACAAGACAGATTTTAGGAAGTGTTGCTATGTACAGAACAAAGCAGTGAGCCAAGAACAGAGGCTGCTGTGGGATCTAGAAGAATTTAAATCCTACTACTACTTTTGTCTTTTTAGAATGGAAAATGGGGACATATCCATGTGCTAATGGAATGATCTAGAGAATAGAAAGGATGCAGGAAAAAAGAAATAATGACAGAAACAATGCCCTTGTAAAGGTGAAATAAGAGTGGCTCCAGAGAGTGAGCAGAGATATTTCACAGGGGAAAGGACACTTCTTCCTTTATCAAAGGAGAGAACAAAGAACATGAGTGTCGCTAAAAGTAAATTTGTGATTAAAAAGTCCTACTCGGTTGATTATGGGTTAGTATTATCTGCCAATATGTAAGGAAAGAATATATAATTGTGGCTGTGAGTTCTTAGAACTTTTCTTTGAAAAATTGTGAAATTCTCTGCAATTGCAAATTTCTTGTCTGTCAAGCTCTAAACAGAGACCTTAATTTTTTTGGAAAGTTTTACTATGTATCAAGGGATCTGGGGGGCAGGGGTGATGGATTGTGTTTTATTCTATTTATTCAGTTTATTCTATTTATTCTGTTCAGTTTAAGGGTGAGGCAACTAAATTCAGATTCTTTTAAAGCTGGTTTGTGTAAATTTCAAATTTTCTACTGAAAATGTTTAAAAGTCAACAACATTATATTGTCTCCAACATGGACTTCAAATTTGCAGGAGTCACGTCAGCTCACATCTATGGTCTGCGTTGACACAGCTCACACCTTTTCTTTCCTTTGTTACACTTTCTCTAGTGTTTTGTACTTGGAAGAGTTGGAAACATAATTTATAATGCTTACCCACCGCTGTCACTAAAGTACAGACTCTTAATAACCTAGATGAAGAATAAAATAACATCTTCCATTTCTCTGGACAGTTTTATAATAAGCGTCAAATTGAGAAACTGCTTGATGTTTCAGAATGATTAGTTGTGACTTCTAGTTATAAATTAGTGGGAGGTTCTGATTACATTTTAATTATAGGCTTTAGCTAACAAAATAATTTAAGTTAATTAGGCTATTATAAAGACCACGTGGGGGAGGAAAGTGTGTGGGTTATTGTTTTATGAACATACTACTAAGTCTTCCCTCATTTCCGGCAGTGCAGAAAACTTGCTTTGCATAAAACCACTTACAGGACTTGAAATACAACTATTTGGTATGTAATCTCTCTAATTGTGCATTTCTGAGGAACCAGCCCATCGATCGTACTCATCTGAAGAATTAGTTTTAAGTCCTGAAGACACATGTCTGAGAACAAGGACTGTTCCATTCCAGGAAAGTCAAATCCAGGTCAGTCCCCTTGTTTGTGAACCAAAGAAGCTTGGGGCAGAGCTGAAAACACAAGCTTACTAGCTATGTTCCTCCAAACACATGGCCCATAGAGAGTAAACCCACACATTCACAAAACACAGTCATTGGGGCTCTTTGAAAGGCATCAGTTAAAATAATCTTAGAGCTGTTTGGGTAGGAGATCAAAATCACAGCCTCTTGCTACAATATATAGGTATTTGAATTTAAAACTATTGATCTATTGATATAGACCTTGTATATTGATATGTATATATTTATATATATAAACATATCTGCATCTACAAATATATATATCCACACATATAATTTTGGTATCTATACCAGTATATGATGAGTGTGTTTATTAAACGTTTCTTCAATGAGGGGACTTTAAGAGTGGTAGAATGGTAGGGGCAATGACAAGGGAAGATACTGGTGAGCACAGCTCTAAAACTGCTGCATTGAATGGGTCAGTAGCCTCCAGTCATGAGAACAAAGGTATTAAAGAAGTGGAGCTGCTGAGCAATCCTGACTCCTGAAATGTCTGATCTGCACCTTTGGGGATGGAATGACTATTGGAATTATCAGTACAGATTTCCGTCTGTCTGTCTGTCTTTTTGAGACTAGGTCTCGCTATTTTTGCCCATGGAACTGCAGGCTCACGTTGCCCTGGGGTACCACAGACTCAAGCAATCCCCAGCCTCAGCTTCCCAGGTAGCTGGAATTACAGGCGCATGCCACCACGCCCAGCTATTATTTTGGAACTACATGCCCCGCTATTTTTTTCTAACTACGTCTTGCTACATTGCCCCGAGCGGGACTCGAACCACCATCCCTGGTCCCTGCCGTGGCTTCCTAGGCTGCCACTTACAGGCATGTGCCACCATGCCTGGCCTACCGTATATATTTCTATGTGCTTTCAAATGATAGCCTGAAGAGTAAGATTTAAGATAAGTAATTAGTCAAATAGTTGAGCCAAGGAGTAATTAGCTTACATTTTTTCTAATTGGGGAAAGATATCTCTGTCACCTGTAGAAGAGGAGGTAAAAAATTTGAAGCCTAAGGGTCAATGCACCATTGTTGGCTTGAAGACAGAATAGACAGCAGCCCTCAATCACAGGCAGCAAGGAAATCCTATAGTCACAAGCACCTGAATTCCTCCAACCTAAGTAAATTTGGAAGCAGATTTCTCCCAGTATCTCCAGATCAGAGCTCTGCCTGCTTGACACTGATTCAGCCTTGACATAACCTGAGCAGAGAAGTCAGTCACACCATATATCCCTACAGAACTGTGAAGATTGCTTCCTCTGGAGTCGGATATGTAGGGTGCCAGAAGCCGAGTGTGATCTTCAGCTTCTGAACTACGGAGCAGGTTGGTTCTATAGAGCTGTGACCTCATGCATGGGCTCTAGGAGCCTAGAATTCAGGGGTCTAGGTGTGTGGCAACTGGTTATGCTGCAGCAAATTAATCCAGGCATCAAAGGCCTATTCTCTCTTTCTCCTCTTCTTACCTGAGGTCTGTTTTCAGTTTGGAGGGAAATCCAAAAGGAAAAAAGAAGTCTTTCCCAGCCTTTATTTCTCTACTACACTCTCTTTATACTCCTCCTTCTACTCTCAATTCTGCATGTATTTTCTTTCTTTTAAAAAATAATTTTATTTTTTAGATTGTACATATATATGTACTTTAAATCATTGTCTACCCCGAGGTTCTTCCACCACCTTAACACCCATGAACAATCTTAATCTCTTGTGCCCATCCCTTCCCTGATTTTTCCCTCCTCTTCCTCTCTTGCTCTTAGCTTCAGTTCTATTGACAGCTTTAAATTATTCTTGCCCATTTGTTTGTTTCCCCTAATCTCTCATATAAGTGAGACCATCCAGTATTATCTATTTCTTTCTGGCTTATTTCTGCTAAAATGATTCCCTCTGCTCCATCCATGTTGCTGCAAATGACATGTTTGTCTTTTTTGATTAGTGAGTAATATTCCATTGTATACATATACTACAACTTTCTGACCCATTCATCTGTTTGGGGGCATTTAGATTGCTTCCATCTCCTGGCTATTGTAAATAGTGCTTCAGTAAACATCTGAGTACAGGTGTCCTTTTGAATTACAGTTTTTGTAAACTTTGGGTAGACTCCTAGAAGTTGGATTGCTGGATCAAATGGTAGTTCCATTTTTCTGCGTGTATTTTCTTAGATGTTTAGATGTTCAGAAAGCAAAACTCAGAAAGACTTGTGGGCTGCTTTTCTCATCTTTCATCCTCCAGCACACAGGCCACCTGTGGCTGCTGAGACAATAAAATCAGTCTCCCACCAGCTTGCAAGTGAGGAAAGGAAAGGGAAGAACACAAAGAGGGGAAACACGCCACCATCCGGTGCCTTCATTGTTCTTTCAGCCCAACAGCCATGCTACCGTCATGCGGATTCAGCTGGGGCAGAAGATTTTCAGCCGGGACATTAGATGCAGACTCTAACCAGACGTGGGCACCACTATACTTGCCCCCTGGTATGAAATGGCAAATCAGCTTGAGGGAAAGACACTGGAAAGCAATGCTTCAGGCCCTGCTGGTTGGCATAGCACCTCCAGGGAGCATTGCCCCGAGGGTGGCAGCACGGGCTACATGGGTGGAATCCTAGAGTTCCTGGCAAAGGGAACAATCTTCTGATGACCTTTCTGATGTTACCTGAGTAACAAGTCTGGAACATAATATCATAAACACGCATCTCTCTCGGGCTCAAAGAGGCGGTGATGGCAGGAACATGAGCCATGAAGACTG
Source organism: Uropsilus gracilis (assembly GCA_004024945.1). Lineage (NCBI taxonomy): Eukaryota > Metazoa > Chordata > Mammalia > Eulipotyphla > Talpidae > Uropsilus > Uropsilus gracilis. The sequence goes on along the minus strand of PVHY01001595.1, from coordinate 136,641 downwards.
GTGTTCGGAGACTCATAGGGGATGCAACCTTCACATTTCTCCTCTAGGGTGGAGGAGCAAATAGAACAACTTTTGGTTATTTTGCCCAGGAAGTGTGCTGTGCATTTTCTATGCATTTCAGTTTAGTCCACATAATCTACAAGGTTGGTAAATTCACAATTTAAAGATACAGAAATTTATAATTGCAAGGGCATGGAAGCAACCAAAATGCCCCAAAGCAGATGACTGAATGAAAAAGATGTGGTATATATACACAATGGGATATTACTCATTAATTAAAATGACAAATTGGATGATATTATGATAACATGGATGGATTTAGGAGAAATCATATTAGCAGAAACAAGTCAAAAAGAAAAAGACAGGAACCAAATGGTTTCACTATTATATGGGACATGGGAAAGAAACAACAAGCCATGAAGAAAAGTCAAAACAAGCCAACAACCAAATTAAAGTACACAACTTGGGGGGGGGGCAAGGTTGGAATGGTCAGGGAGGGGGGATGAACCCCAGAAATCACAAAGATGTGAAATTTATATATAAATTATTTAATATTAAAAAATACAGAAATTGAGGCACATGAAGTTTAACGTAATCTGTTCAATCCACACAACTAACTTGTATAATCAGTCAAGCCAGGGTTGTTCAGGAGTTTTTAGGGCTCTGTCCCCATAGAGCCAAAAAAATCTTGGCTATCACTGTCCTTGCCCTTCAGTCTCTAAAACAGGTTCCCTGTCACATGGGGACATCTCTTTCAATTGAAGATGGGACCAAAGACCACATGACTGAGAGGCAGCATGAATGGGCATCCAAATTGGAATGGAGAACTCTGATTACTCTGATCCTGGTGGCTGCTGGGTAATCCAGACATACTCCCTCAGTATCCCCAAATGTGGACATAAACTTGATCCTATACAACCTGGGTTTAACTGCCAGAGTCACTCAGACACATGCTTTTCTTACTTGAGGGTCCCACATTTATGGATTCAGCCAACAGCCAATGTGGTTCATGTGCACATACGGTTCATTTTAAGGGGCCTTAACCACTAAAACTGATAGAAAATCTTGACTGTGGCTGTTTTCCTGAGCTTCTGCTGACACCATTACTGGAGAAAGGAACTTTCCGTAAAGCCTCATTTCCACTCTTTGACTCCACCTCATTTTCTCATCTGGTCCTTTCTACCCCACTGCCACTTAAGTCTCTTGCCCAAATCCCAGTGTCAGCTCTCACTGGGGTTTCCCCTGACTATTCTGGCATCTGGAGGTTCTCACATACTCCTCGGCTGAGTCCCACCCAGCAGCTACTGATTGCCTCCTCCTAAAAGTCCAGCCCCCCTGCTGGGAGTGCCTTGGGGAAGGAGTTCTCCTCTGGCTATTGGGACTGGAGTTGGAAGATGGTAGAAGATCTTGCAGCTGAACTGGAGAAAGTGATGTGGTCTGAGAGCCTTGTGATGTGTTTCTCAAAAGCGGTGATGATTAAGTTGTAGACTATTGTTAGGAGAGCACACACTTCTATGGGAAAATGTCTGCATTTTGAAGAATGTCTTCAAGGTGAACTTTGAGTCTACAATGTATTGGAAATTGCCTGTTTCTCAAATTTATCCCGAGGAGTTTATGATTTTACATGATTCTGAACTGGTTTTCATTTCACAATGAGGATAAGTCAGTCAAATAGCAGGGTCTTGGAAGAGAGTAATGCTGAGAAGAGGAAAAACTTCCTGAATACACCTACCCAAGAACCTGACACTGAAGCTAGCATCCTGATTCTAACGTAACTCAGTACAATCTGACCTTGGATTAGATTCCTGTTTTGAATATTCAGGAAGAGGGAAGTGAGACAGGGAGTGGGGGTGGCAGAGACCTGAATCCCAGGCTGCACAGAAGGTACATCTTGTCCTGACATCTGACCTTTCTTTCTATTTTTTTCAAGGGGGTGTTATTTGAGTTTGGATCTAATATGATCCAAGAAATAAAGATTTTGAAACTCTTTACTGACCGATTTATCCTTAAATCTTTGAAGTGGAATCTAAGTCATAAATTGTTTCTGAATAGAAGAGATCCATAATCAATTTCCTGGCAAGGTAGGTGGGTCAATTATAAGCAATAATTAGACTCAGTTCATAATTCTCACAGCTTACCCTCCATGCTGTCCATATCACTCCCTTGACATGGTATTAAATGAGGGTCAAAAATAACCCTGCACTATGACTTGCTGACATGCAAAGTGTCCTGAGAATCTCTGCTCTTCGCAGAGCCCAACCGCAAACTGCCTGCCTGCTTAGCACTTCTGGACCTTCAGGAGTGTTTTTGAAATGCAAAGGAAAAGGAGTAGGAACTATTGTGCTACAATTATATTAATAAGGCTATTGTTTCTCTCATACCCTTGAATTGGAAGATAACTTTTTCTTCATTTAAGAAAATTCCCAGGAAGCGGATTATCAACTATACTTTGCTTTCATTTTACCACATGGTTGCAGGTTAAGTCTTGCAATAGTATACTTCAAGTGCAGGAAAAATAAAAGCTAAATCAAAAAACCAAAGAAACCCTAATGAGCTGCTCGCCAACTTCTGTGAGCTCTGTGCGATATACACCCTTTGAGCAGGGTGGCCACGTCAGAAAGCTGTTCTGGGGAAATTAGAAGTTGACGCTCAAGGCTTCTCTACAGTGGCAGACTTGTTATTCTTGTTTTACTCTAGAGAACTTCCCTAGCATCTCTCTTTGCAGAAAACGACTCTGAATAAGAGGCAGTAATTACCATAATAGATATTTAATATTTATCATGTTAAATTTCCAATAACCTTTAAGTTATTAATCATGTAAACCATTTGAATCCCAGCAAATTCATGAGGAACCATTTCCTAGAGTGATTTATAAAACCACAGAGACTATCGAATTTCAACAAGTCATTCTTGAAGTGAAAATAATTTAAATGAGTATAAATTTAAAAAAATGAATATAAATCTGAACAAATTAGTGTCTGATTGTGACTTAAACGGAATATCATTGCAGGTTATTTGATGCTATAGGTTAAGCTATGGAGGGAAGTAACCTTAGTTTTATTACTAACAATAAGACAATTTTAGTAAAATATCCATGATTCTGAAAGATCACAAAAGTTCAAAGTTTCGCTGTCTGTGGCACTGAATTTAGAAGAGGATTGTCTGTGGGTGAGAATTTTGTTTTGCTTTTCAATTGGCTACTTACATAGTAGGTCAGTGGTTGAATATAAAGAAAAGGTGGGGTAAATGCAGTTTCAAACACAGGACATGTTTGACCATGTATTAGGACCTTTGAATTCACATGGTCTCTAATTTGTATGCTTTGACAATTACAAAAACCCTTCTATGTGCTTTTTCTTTTTTAAACATGACCCTTGTGCTGCACCTGGTTCCAGAGCTTTGATTGTGGGATGGGGTGTGTGTGTGTGTGTGTGTGTGTGTGTGTATGTGTTAATCTCCATTATGAATGGGTCATTTTATGTTTATGTATAAAAACACTCTACATAACACACAAACACACAAGCATATATTCTTAAAGAGAGAAAGAAAATATCCTTCACATCTTAAGTTCCTCAGTTTAAATCAAATGCTAGTCCTCCAGTTGGATCATGGATGATGTTTACAGTCCTTACATCCAGATTTTTGTGCCCTCTTTAAGAAAACATGGATTCTGTTTTCTAAAAAATAGATATTCTTTGTATGCCAAGTCTTACCTAAGACTTACAACCTAAGTCTTACCATTATTTGATACAGAGCCATTTTTAAAAAGAAGTACTCTATTTTTTTTTGTTCTGATTATAAAATTTATGGTAAGCAATTTGGAAATTTCAGAGAATATTAATGACAATATTATGAAATTCTATCATGTGGAGAGAACCACTACTAACATATGCTGACATTTTTTCTATGTATTATGATAAATATTACATATAGATATGCCAGATATCATAGATGTCCCACTATATTTGTATTTCAGATAAACAAGGGGGGTTGTTTTTTGGTATAAGTTCCATGAAGCCTTTGGGATACACATTAAAACATTACTCGTTTATCTGAAATTCAAATTTAACTGAATACTCTATTTTTATTAAACCTGGAAATTCTATATGCACCCTTATTTATAAATTCAAAAAGAAACAAACATGAATCACCAGGATTCTCAGATTCCCATAGCCCTTGATTCTTTTTTCTGATAATATAACTAGAAGTAATTTAGGTACTTCCCTACCAAGTTATTCCGGATAAAATATTTTTATGATGATGCCTTTACAATAATTATCAACATCATTAATCTCCATTGTTTTTCCTTCTCCTTTCTTGTTAAGAAAAACACCAGAACCACCACCAAAGTATAGATTTCAGGCTGTTAAGCATCTGTTAAAATACTGATGAGGAAACCCAGGTGACAACCTACTCTTTTGACAGCCAGGAAAATGGCAAGGACAGTTCCCTGAAGTGTGTTGGTATGCATCTCCTTTCTTTTGTCTGCTTGAGGTATAGTTGGTGGAACAGAATGGATAAAATATACTGCAACCCCCAAAGTAGAGCAAATTTTCCTCATGTCCTGTTTTTTGGTTGAACTAAGCAACTTCTCTAGTCACTCTGTTAAGGTAAAATGGGAGAATGGAGACTGATTGTTTTTGATACCTGGATACTCATGTGAGTGGTGGATTGTGCATTTGCATACACAGACATAAGTACATGCACAGTACAATGAGCAGTGTGTGAAGGGATGGGCAGAGAACAAAGTATAGGGTTAACAAGGTCTCCTGAGACAGTAATATCTAATGTGGTGAGAGCACATATCCGTGCCTCTTGCCTGAGTTCATGAAGATGTTAACAATACTTTAATAAAAAGTGTGACTATTTCCAAGGAAGGAATAATAGACAAGCATGCTTTTGTAATTTTTAAAGCAAAGATTAGCTTTCTAGGGATGTGTGCAAAGTTCCTCTTTTTTTCTGTCTTTCCCTTAGGGATGGGTCAAGGGCAAGGGGACTTGATAAATGCAAGTTGCCAAGAAGAAGCTACTTGATGAGTAGAGGGGTTCAGGGTCTGAGCCCACAAGGGAATAGTTCTCTTTGAACCTCCAGACTCTTCTGAATTTTCCTTTCCTATTGGAAATGCCAACTCTATTCCTTGGGAACAAACTCTCCCCTGACTTCTCTTCTGATCATTAGCTGTATGAAAAGAGTCTTGCTCTGCTTGCTGGGGCTGCTGTTCAAGCTCATAGCTGAAGAATGACCAGATGGTAGTGAACCTTCCTTTAAAATGCCTTTGGTATAACAGAAGGCCTATGATTAAACTATTGAACTCTTTTCCCCATCTGCTGGACAACCTCAAGTTCATGCCTAATTAAAGGGACACTTCTGTCTGGGCAGGATTCAAAAAGATTCATTCTGGGTGGGTCTCTCCAATTTTTCACATCTGGCCAGGTCAGGAATGACCTTTTTTCATGCCAGGCACAGAAGAGTTGTTGGGAAAAAAAACAATAAAAGTCTTTGTGTTCGACTTCAAGGAGCCTATCTGATAAAGAAGACAGAAGAAACAATTATAAGAATAGTGTTATGAAATACTATGGCCACAGAGGTGGAAGGCCTAAGTTGGTTGGAGTGTGTGTGGTGTATGTTAGTAGTGTACAAGATGGAGACCATTAAGATTTGTTGGAAAAGGTGACATTGAAATTGACCCTTGAAGATTTGTTGAAGTAAACAAAATAGAACAAATTTTAGGAACAATTTTGACAATATGAAAAGATGGGGACACAATTGCATATGGGGGACCTGAAGGTCAGTACATCAGTAGCAAGAGGAACACATGACAAGGACTGCAGGGTGGGGTTTGATCAATCATGAAGAGCTAAGAGCTTGGAGAGTTGTTCTGTTTTGTTTTTTAGAGACTAGGTCTTGCTGTGTTGCCCGGGGTAGTCCCAAACCCACAGACTCAAGTGATCCCTAGCCTCAGCCTCCCAGGTAGCTGAGATTACAGGTGCTAGTTACCACGCCCAGCTATTTTTTTGAGTCTAGGTCTCGCTAAGTTGCCTGGGGTAGTCTGGAACCTGTTGACCCAAGTGATTCTTACCTTCAGCCTCCCTAGTAGCCAGGATTACAGGTGCACACTACCAAGCTTGGAGAGTTTTAATAAAGAGTCTGGGTTTATGCTAAGAATCAAGACAAAATGCTGGGAGATTTTGAGAGTCTTATGATTGGTCATATCTTTTAGAAAGATAGTGGGTGCAAAAGCATAAGTGACTAGTAAAGGCATACACAGAAGACAGAAAAAGCAAGAAATAAACTTTGGTGTTGATATGCCAAATAATTCTGCTAACAGAATTTAGGAGTAAATAAGGTTGTTGGTGGGGGAGAGTTGGAGGTGGAAACTCACTAACTCCCCTTCCAAATTTCTGACTTGTGACATTAGATAGAAGGCGATGTCACTAAGAAAGAGAAAACAGAAGAAGGGGCAGATTTTTAAGTTAACAGGAAGAAAGTCAGACTTTGATTTGTGATATTTAGAATAGACTTTTCAACAAACAGGAGTAGTTGATTAGGTATACAGGTCTGAGAATCATTAGTGATTAATATTACATTGATCCTAGGTCCTATTTCTGGTATTGAAGAGACTGATAATAGGAAGAAACAGGTTTCTGTAGATTATTTAATATTTTATGTAGCTTTTTATAATCACAGTTACATTGAACTTTCTAGATAAAGATTTTATTACTCATGATCATCACAACAATGTAAAGGCTGAAAAGGTGTCATTAGTCTCTCTTTATGAAAAAGAAAATCAAGGATCAGATGACCTGACTCATGAAGTCTGACAGCTAATACAGCTGCTCTGATCTCAGTCTTCAATCCAATTCCTTCCTGCACACCATGGGCCCTCTTATGTTACAGTGAGCGATTGCATAACTAACCACATCCTCCTTCCTGTAGCAGGCAAATGTGGATTCTTTAAGAGTTTAAAGCTGGCTAATACCCACACAAAGATACACCACAATCCTTTTGGCCCACAAGACACCATCCTAGAAGTCCTAATTTTGTTGCTAAATGTATTCTTTGTACTTGCTTATTGCCTGGAACACAGTACTAAAGGAAAGTATGGTTACTTACATAAAGGATTCCAGTTTATCTGGATCCTTGCTAATATCTTTCCTTCATGCAGTGGAAGCAAAGTAGTCTCTGGATTTGGTGGTAAAAGCATGCCGTTATCAGCATGCTGCCTCCTCCAGGTCTCTGCTGGCAGAGTTGGGCCCACCAGAAATGGCCTGTACAGAAGACTGCCAAGAGCTGTGAGTACAGTGAATCCCTATCCCATCTCCTAGGTTGAGAGACTGTTACACCAGCTTCGAGTCCTTAGCTTTGTGTCCCTCACTTGTGAAGACACTACCTTCCACAAAGCTCCTCAGGAAGAATGCCCCCTGGTCTGCCTTCTGCATCCCTCTGAACTCTGCTGACCTACATCCTCACACCCTACCTTCCTCCATCTCTGGAGTGATGCCCAGCTGGACCAGCCTTACAGATTACTCGTGGACAGACCTCTCTGGCCGCAGGCAAATCACATATTGACTGTATGTCCTTCCCAGGTTCCTGCAAATTCTTTCAGGTCCAGTAGCCTTAGCGTCCACGTTGGGGTGGAGAGGCAATGTAAACTCAGGAGGTGAACAGATTCCAGGTTCTATGAGAGAATCTTGTTTTCTAAGTCTCAGTATGTAATCAAATCTCTGAAGATGTTTCTTATTCTCACTTTTTTACATTTTTCCTATCACTGAAAATTTTTGTTAATTATAAATTTCTGCTTATAAGTAATAATACAAATCTCTCTCTCATCTACCTACCTACCTACCTACCTACCTACCTACCTACCTACCTACCTACCTACCTACCTACCCTTTTATTCCATTCAATGATCAATTTACCTGAAGTGGTACAGCAATAATCCTGTGACTTCTTCAGAATTCCTTCCATTAATATGCTTTATAATGAAAGATTTGCAAATAACTATCTCTTCTTAAAACCCTTGTATTTATTATTACATCACCACAATTCAATCCCTTACCATTTTCCTTGGGACTACTACACCAGTCCTATACATAGACTATTTTAGGTCTTGCATTCAAGCATTCTTCTTAACATACCATCATATGATACTTCTGGTAGAGATACCAAGTGACTAAAAAGAATTGACAGTCCCCATATTGAAAATGACAAGTTTTGCTAGTTCAGGAGACCTATAAACTAAAACACTGGATACATCAAAATCTGCAGTCCACAGCCCTTGACCAAGACAATCCTTGTGTAATGGCATGTTTTTCCTGAGGAGCAATGAACTGGGCTCACCACCACCCCTCCGCCAAGAGGTTGACTTCCTGGACAGACACAAATTTAAAACTAAGAATAGTCAAGTACTTGTGATTCCTTATTTCAGTTTGTGCAGCTGAAATCCTGGACATACCTGATTAAAATTACTTTTCTTTTATCAGAATTGGACAGAGAAGAACACTCCTTTTGTTCAGGTCTTTCCAACTCCAGGCTTCCACCAGGGGTGATGTGAGTCCTGAGGGGACTTTAAAATGAGAGCTCTGACTTCTCTCATCTGTGAGGATAAATGAATGTCACAGTTTCATCTATGAACCCAGGACTGAGCAGTGCCTCATTTGTTTGGGGAAGCACTAATTCAATTAAAAGCAAAATCTATTCCAGAGTGTTTTATGGTGAAAGAGAATCATTGTTAGCTCCTACCCTAGATATCCAGGTCTAGTACATCCTTTCCACGTCATATGGCCCAGAAGTTTAGAAAATCAGTTAAGTCATGTTCAAGCATTTGAAGCCGTGACAATTCTCTCAGCTCAAAATGTCAGTCTTTTCTAAAAAACTAGTATCTTTAGCAGATGGGATTACTTTAAATCAGTCATAGAATTCTGTCTTCCACATCACCCTAGTAATTCTAATTTTCTGTGCATATTCTGAAAACATTTCATACTCGACAGAGAAAATTGATAGAGATTCTGAACATACTCACCATGGACTTCGTTTTTCCCCTCATTGAATCAGATTACCTGAGAAAGATATATGTCCTTAACTCTCCAAATAAATGCTTTCAGGGTTCTACAATCTAGCATTATGCCCTTGGCTTTCATCAAAGAATGACCTAGTGAAGACAGACTCTACATTGTTGACTAAATTGATTCTTCAGAGCAACTATCGGAATAGCACTAATCTTTCCTTTTGTGAAGATCTGCTTAGCATCACCTGGGCTCTCAGAATCAGCAGGGCTGAGTTTTGGGAGATATTCTGAACCGCATGGCTCCGATTTGTAATTCAAACATCCCATGGCCTTTATACTGAGGTCTGTATGAACCAACTACTCAAGCAAAGTGGTTTTGGGCCTCCCCCCCCCCAAAAAAAAAGAAACCAGAAAACAAAAACAAAATAAAAACAGTGAACATGAGATTCCTTCCTGTTGAGAGCTGAGTGCAGGTTATGAGAAAGGATGACGAGAGATTGCTTAGCTACGGCAGCTAAGGATTGTTTGGAAGTAATGAACTGGGCGACAATTTATTAAACAAAGAAAGTAGTAATTATAAAGAAGAGCACAATTTATGATGAATTTTAAAGGAAGGCAAAGGTGAGAGTGTGATAAAATTGGTTAACATTGTTTTGTGAGGTAACTGGGGGTAGGGGGGTTACTTACAAATTGGTTGTTATTTTTTTAGGTAAACATTGGAGGGATGGCGATCTATCACTCTTTAGAGGTATTTATGCCCATCCTGTCTCCAGTGTTCTGGGGACAGATAGGATAGTAAAATGAGATATTTCTCATTTTATGGCATGAGCCCAGTTTGGTTTGTGATAGAGTCCGACACCTTCCTCTTCACTTTAGTCAGAGAAGCTCAACATCCACACGTTTTATAAATTTTGCCTCTCTTTGTGATTTTGTTTAAAGTTTTGATTATTATTACTTACAGAAATCTCTGGTAAAGTAGGTCAAAGTATGAGCTACATATCTCAAAGTGAGTTATGGTATCAAATAGTTCCGAGATTTCAACTCCATCACCCACTGACTTTGCGTCATTGACTGTGTAATCTATCTCTCAACATCCTAACTGAAAAATGGGACTTTTAATAATGCCTGTTCTTGAGAGGGTGTGGGGTATATTTAGTAAAACTATGCATCACATAGTGCATGCCATTTAGTATCATTGCTAAGCCCTTAAGAAATCTGCATTGAACAAAATTTTCAATTTTGTAATTGAAATTACAGGTTTGTAATTCTGCATGCATCTTAAAAAAATCTAGAATGTAATCAATACTCGATAAATACTTTCAAATGCTTGACAAATACTTCCAAACTGAACTCTTCACCAATGGTTTGCTTTCATTTAATTAACAGAGAGCACAAACACCTCACTTTTTTGTTCTGGTTTTATGTTCTTGCAGTCAGCAAGTTCAAAATTCAATTTAGTACTCACTCCCTGGCTGTAGGATCCCTTAGTTCATATGTCTGGCACAAGTATCTCCTACCAGCTTCATGTTCAGCATTTTAAAAAAATTCCAGTATTTGTCTTGTGGCTTTATTACATTTCCTTTTTTTCCTAAATTGTATGTCATCTCAAAAATAATTCTGCAAATATTTAGCACATTGACATTAAAATAATGACTGCTACATTTATATGATGCAAGTTTTATCTACGTTACTGTGAGATGCACACTATTTGTGGTAATAAAGAGTCAACATTGTGCTAAAATCCAGGCATCTACATCTAGCATTCATAGGTTACTATGGTTAGATGCTATTTTTGTGCCAGAACAGAATGGCTATATTGATAAGGCATATAAGACTTTTCAGCACAGTAGCATAGCTGATAAGGAAATCTATAAATAGTATCATAAAGAACCATTAATGACTCCATTTAGCTGTCACTGCTTCAAGTTAATGATATCGTAGTGATCCATGATCACATAGAAACACTTTTTTGCTGTTCTATAGGAAGATTTATACCTTCCTAAAAATCTTACATCCAGGATATGTTTTTATGATGTATCTTGGAATAGAAAATAATTCTAATGAAAGAAAACTAAAATTGAGTTCACTTATTGTGACTGGTTAAATTAAAAGGAATAACTTAGTGTTAATGGGTACTTAACTCATGGTATGACAGTTCAGGAACATGATATGTGAATTTTCTCAAAACAAATATGAGCAAATCTGTAAAGATGTATTACTAGTGTAGTCAAAGATACTGGTGGCGGATTAACATTTCTTTGTAATTAAGAGAAAAAATAGGGCCATCTAATTCTGCTAGGGCTAGTAGTTGCTGATATTGCCCATTTTTGAATTTAATTTTCTTTGCTTCTAAATAGTATGGAGCTTTTGATAATGCAATATTGTGCTAAAAACAGGTTTTCTCCTTGACAGGAAAAATTTTCCAAAATAAATAGAATGTTACCATGTTGAAAAAAGAAAAAAAAATCAAAAAAAGTATAGCCCTTTACATACTTCTTGCTTCCTGCTAAATTGGAGTTGATTTTCAAGCTTTTACCAAAGGACTTCTGTTGCTTGAAATGTCTTTCCTTTCACTATTCAGTTGGTGAAATCCCTGACATTTTGTATGAACAAACACATTGCCTTCTTTACAAAGCTGGCCCTGAATGTCTGGAGATCTTCCACTGAACACTGGAAGACTATCTGTGAACTCCTGGTGATGAAAGATGGAGATAATTCTTTCCCTTAACATTGTGAAGAGGACCATTTTTAGGAACTGGAGCCACAGAGAACACCACACACTCTAGGACTCCGTTGAGGAAGCAGGAACAAAGTCAAGGAAGTGGAATACTAAGAAGCATATGGATTCAAATCATTGCACATTGTAATTATGTGCTTTTGGTCAGTTAAGGAGACCTTAGATTCCTCACCTGGAGAGATAAGTGTGTATAGTTATCAAAATGATGGCTATGAAGCACATGGCAGCTTACTTTTCCCATGAACAAGCAGTCCAAAGGAACCTGTTCACAGACTGGACTGGAGTTCTCCTTAACTTGCCTTCTCTTCCTCATGATTGTAACTTAGTTCTTTTATCTTCATATATGATACCTTTAAGAAAAAGTAGGGAAGATAAAGGGAAAGCGGTACAAACCACTGAAATTGAAGCAGTTTTCCAAGAACTCTCCTATCACCCATCAATCACATTTTAATGACAGAACCATGTCACATGGATATCTTGTTTTACAAGGGAATTCAGCTTTGCACAGTGGCAGTATCATAGCCAATGAGGTTTATCCGAGGTGCGATTATTGCTTCAAGGGAATTCAGAAAATTGTGTGTGTGTGTGTGTGTGTGTTTAGTTTAGACACATTGTTTACACCAGGGAAAATTAAGTTCCTCTAGTAAGAAAGGAGAAGTGGGACTGTGTGGTAGTGTCTTGCCACAGTGAGGGTAATACACTCCTTTGAGGATGTGGCAGCAAGACAGTGCAGAACCCAGAAGCCTCTGACTTCTGTTCAACTTTCTGGGTTACTCTGTAACTTAGCTGGCTCTTCTATGTCACCTTAAGTAAAACAAAAACAACTTTATCCATTAAATGTCCAGACACTATCACCGGATAGAGCAATACCAAGTGCCATTTTGTAGTTCTGTTTACACAGAATGCCTCTTTAAGAAAATAAATTTGTGCAAAGAAAGAGGAAACACTTGATTCCTAAAGTGGTAAACTGATTTGTAAGTTGTAAACAAAAGCAACAACACTACGTTGTAAGGTTGATGTGCCACTCACACAGGCTGAAGTCAAGTTTGTTCAGTGATTCCCAGATTTTCACATTCACATCCTGAAGATTCCTGAATCCTACTAGCTCTTAGCTTTGAGTTAGCTGTGTTAGCTTTGAGTTTTAGTTAGAGTTTTAGTTTGAGTTAGCTTTGTGTTAGCTGTTACCTGGGCCATGGTGACAGGAAAGTGTAGCCACTAGTTATTAGGCTAAAAAATTGAATAAGGTGCTGGGTCAGGTACCCCAGAAATAAACAAAGCTGAAAAAGTTTTAGGTGGATGGGAAATCAAATAAGGAAGAGGGTCATGTTCAGGATCTACCCACTGCAGAGCTGGAGAAGACTTGCCAGAAACGACAATGGCTGACTTCGTTATGACCTCTGCCTGAAAACCTGCAATAAAAGACAAAGTCTTGTCTGAACCACAGTCATCCACCCCCTTCAAATTGTATCATGTTTTTTTTTTTTTTTTTTCAGTTTAACCATAGTCTTTGTAGCAACAGTTTCCCAAAGTTATTTCTAGCTCAGAGTGTTTATGGCTAGAAAAAAATCAGACTAACTCAGATTTTCCTTTAGATATCATTACAGGATTAACAGTGAATTCCTTTAAAGAGATTACACCTATAAGAGAGAAGGGGAGGGAGTAAAAGCAAGCACATTGCATTCCTATTCTGAATACCTACATTGGGAAATTTTAATTGCAATGTAGAATATACTTGTTTGACTCCTGTATTCAAAGGAAAAAAAAAATCAGCCATTTATTATGACTTTAAGAAGAATTTGAAAACTGAGAATGGAGTCTATTTTCATATATACTAGACTTTGACTAAGTAAACACGGCAAAAAGCCATTAAGAAAAAAATCCTGTCCACATTTTACACTGAGGACTAGGCAGGAGTGAAGAGCAAAATCAGAGGAAACTTCCATTTGGGTCATATAAGGAAAATCGGTTAAAATCAGGCTTGTTTTTGCCTTTCACACAAAGGAGAGAGTCCTTAGCCTTAAAATGTTAGCAAACAACAGATGGACCTCGCATTTCTAACAGTATCTGTTGTGTGGCTGAGGCACTTAGCTGTGTAAAGAGGGCTTAGTAGGAGGGCAGTAGCTGTTCAGCCTCTCTCAAAGGTCGAATCTCTCTCTGCCAGCCTGCCTGCTTGTATGGTGTTCCCTGTTTCAGATGAGGACACATTGGTTATAAAACAAAGGCCCTGAAAATCTTCTATTTTTCTGAATTGACATGAACCTATCTGGTGTGGTTGCATGACAGGTAACTTTCCTGTGCCTCATTTATCATTATCATTTGCTCACAATTCATTCTACAAATACTCTCAAGTACTCAATCCTTAAGGTGATGATCCCAGTTGCTGGTTTTTCTACATCTCAGAATGGGTGGAAACTGGAGTCCTCAGAGGTGCAGCACCAATTTTGCAAGTTTGGAGAGACTGAAAAATTGGATGGTGGCATAGCTGGCTCATGGTCAGTCACAGCAGCCCCAGATCAGACATTAAATGCCTGAAGAATGGGCTCAGAGAGTGTCCTGTGTAGCTTCTTTTCAATGTACATTACAAATGAATGTGATGTGTGCCTTCTTTCTAAAGCCCGCTCTCAGATTCTATTAAACTCAAGGTGAGAAAATTGTAGAAAACCACTCTATCACCGTTCCAAACCTTCACATCTAATTTTTGAAAATGCTTTTGCCAAATGACTTTTACATGTCACTTCAAGGATGTTTGGCCCTTGAACTAATAATACAAGGTCTTCCTTTTATTTCAGAATAATTTCAGCATGGAGAGTGGGAGTATTTTTTTTCTTTTTGGATGGTTTTGCTTAATCATTTCTGAGTTGGTGACATTACCGATTTGGTCATCAAAGACTTAAACGCCAGCAATTTCAGTTTAAATATTTTAACTTTGGAAATGGACATCACATGAAAAGGCTTATACTAAGACTTCCAGAGCTAATTTACAACCATGTCTCTAGAACAAGGGTTGGTAAATGGTAGGTCAAATTCTGCCTCTATCTATTTTTGTACAGCTTGCAAACTAAGAATAGATTGTTGTTAAAAAAATAGAGCAGAGTATTCATTAGGGAATGCTACTGGGTTGTCAAAGGAATAACCAGAGCTTGAACAGGAGAGGGGGAAGCTGCAGTTTCCGCGGAGGCCTCACTAACTCACAGGAGTGTTAGAGCTGGGATAACCATCAGTGTTTTCTTGAGTAGGACTGAGTCACTGTCCTTGGAATGAAGAATAACTTTGAGCAAAGCAGTTTTCTTAACTAAAGCAATGGCAAAGAGCACTGATGAGTGAAACATCAATTCACAGAATACAGGGGTCTTGTGCTAGGGTTCTCAGCAACTGGGCAAACATCCTTTCTAGCAGAGGCTCCAGACTGGACTATGGGATTGCTGAAGAGTAGTGTGGACCCTTTTTTCCAGCTCTGCTCTGTAGTTCCCTGGTTTTATGATGTAGAGGAGCCTGAGAAGGACCTAAGGAAGAAAACACCCAAGAGGAGAGGCTATTTTTTCTCTGAAAGCTAAGAGTTTAATCTAAATTATTCATTTTTAGCTTTCTCAGGCTGGACACCTCCCAGGGGGGTGGGTGAGGGTGGAGGGGGGGGAATGAAAAAAGACTATCAATCTCAAGAGTTAAAGAGTTTTAAAGGGCACAGTGAAGGGTCTCATCTACTTCCCTGTCCACGTTAACTATTGCACTGTCGGTGAAAGGGCGCTGTTCATGCCTGACCCTGGAGCTGTCTGTGTTAAAGTAACACAGCAGTAAGGAAAGGGAAATCTTGAGCTCTTCTTCAAAGTTGACTGCCACTGAATGCCCTTAAACACTAAATCTCTATGACTAAGACTCTGACTTCTACTCTACATCTCCCTGGTAAGACAGGGATCTTTTCTCATTTGTTGGCACCTTTTTCCCTATGGTATAACTCACTTTAGAGTCACCAGTGAGTGGGTGATATCCACGCTGGGCTGACAAGCACACTTGCTAGTATCTTGGATTTTGAGGTGTAAGTTTCCAAAGGTAGAAAGACAACACACTCTGAGGCAGTTGTGTTAGCTCATCTTCAGGAACTTATGGCTTTAAGCCATAAGCACTCAGTAAACATCGTGCTAGTACAACAAATATGATTCATAGGAAGACAAATTGATCACCTGGCATTGACATGGAGAGAGTGACCCCCAATTGTGTACCAGAGAGCTTTACATACTCTGATGACATCCAGCTACATGTCTTTATTGTTATTACTACTACTGATTTCTTTAACTCCTTTTAAGTGTAGTGCATCTCCTTGTTGGAACATGGATGTCAACATCAGTTTTAGCTAGACAAATTTTAAAACTATAATATTTATGCTTGTATTTATTCCTTAGTATTCAAAATTCAGCATTCTTACAATAGTGTCTGATCATTCAAGTAAGTTTTTACAGGAGACATTTTTCCTTCTGGCTGTCTCAGGAGGTAAAACAGATTGTTGATGTGAATGTGTTTATTCCTATAGCTCCTGTAAAGTAGGGGACTTCTCTGCAATGGTGGAAAAGCTTTGTGGAAGAGAAGCTTCTAGAACTTCAGGAGAAAGAAAGACTAGCAAATTTAGTGCTCAAAATGAGATCAAACCTAATGTAGAAAAACAAACAACTATTTTAAATACCTAGTGGAGTGCAATAAAAAATACATCATAAAAAATGCTTTGCCTAATTTGAAAAGATGTAAAAAAACACAGATAAATTAAAAAAGGTAATGCCTCAAAAGACACAAAATAACATCTCTTCTCATCTTTTCCTTAATTCATATAATTATTTGTTATAAAGTTTATGTTTCCCATCAAAGGGATATTGTTGGGAGCAGGAGTTGTAAAATTTTTATTGTTGTTTCCTACCAATAAGGACAGTCCCTGTTACCCAGTGATGAACAGATAAGTGAAGGAATAGGAACTCCCTATTTCCATCAAAAAGAATATCAGCCCTAAAGTTTATTGGGACAATTCAGATGGAGTCTCTTTACATTAAAGCAAGGAATAAAAGGTTTTCCCCCATATGATATAGATACATTATATGTAACATATTATCCATAAAATCCCTTATCCCATGTTTTACATATTCTTTTTCTTTTGTCCCCAGTTTGTCATTAAAATACATCCTGATACTAATCTTAATAAGTTATACCTTATTAAGTTGCTTTACCTGTTGAGCCTGGTTGAGAGAAGGCAATATTTAAATCTTGTTGCTAATGGCTGAGCTAGATGTCTTTTCACAACAAAAGCAGAATGACCCTTATAGAGAAGCTAGGGTGAGTGTTTTATCATATTTTAATATTGGTTTTCTTTCAAAGTAGATCTGTTTAGAGAAAGTTTTGACTTATAGGAAGGACAATGAAGGTAGTTCATTAAATTAGAAGAGTTAAATTATTTTTAGTTTTATTACCTGGGTTTAAGAATTCACAACTTTGGATCTAGAGATAACTGACTACATTTGCTAGGACTTGATTTCGCTTCCTGCAATGTAGAGGCAGTCATGTTTATCTCTCAGTGGTTCTTGGACATGATACAATATTATACCTGAAGTGTTCTTTTATTTTGAAACTGCAAAGAAATAAGTAGATATTTTACCACTATAAATACTTTCAAAATATGGTCCAATATATTGTTTAGCTAGAGGAAAATATTTAACAGATATTGTGAATTCCAACCAATTGTTTGTTAATTTGTTCAAAATTGAACAGGATGTGGTGTACACCAGAAAAGACTTTATTTTTCCATAATTTCCACATTTGGAAAAATTGCAAAAGATTTATGGAAAACTGGAGGGAGTCACATACTGAGTTTTAAACTAAAATGTATGACAAAAATGAAATAAATATAAAACAGTTGTCAGGTTGCACTGTCCACATAGAAATTAAGATGTTCATTCTTCAGTGCAAGAGTAAACACAGTCTCTGATGAAGAAAACACCTCTAAATATTTACCTCCATTTTGATATGGCAGTTATAAAACATTAATTATCCTAATTAGTCATACTCACTAATATTTATATAATGTGATAGTTCACCGAATAGTTTTAAACTGACCTTACATATGTGTGCCTATAGTTATTTCACATTCTATCAAATACCCCCTAAATTGTTAAGTCAAATATTCTTTTCCTACCTATAATAGCATTTTCTTTAGAATCCATAATTTCTTATCACTTAGTTATTTAAAACTCAATCTGTTCCTATGCCAAATGTGAAACTAACTTCCAGTCTTTTTTTTTTGAGACTAGGTCTTGCCATTTTTGCCCGTGGAACCGCAGGCTCTTGTTGCCCGGGGTACCACAGACTCAAGCAATCCCCAGCCTCAGCTTCCCCGGTAGCTGGGATGAGAGGCACGCGCCACCACGCCCAGCTATTTTTTTGGAACTAGGTCTCGCTACAGGCCCCAGGTGGGACTCGAACCACGATCCCTAGCCCCGTCCACTTCATAGGCTGAAGCTTACAAGCACAAGCCACCGTGCCCGGCCTCTAACTTCCAGTCTTACTTAAAGCTTAGTTCCTTCCTAGTTCCTAGGAATCCCCTTCACTCATAGTTCATCCCCAGAAATGACCCTCAATGCACCATGCCTGCTGTTACCCCCTCCCATATTGGATCTGAGCTGGACCTTTGATTTATATTAATTAGTGGGAAGGATGCTGTGCTAGTTAATATAAGTTGCAAGAGACCTGCAAGTTTTAGCTTTGTGCTTTTGGAAGCCCTGAGCTATAAGATATTTGGCATATCAGCATATCATGTAGTGATCATCGAAAGAGAGAGAAGCCCTGAACGTTTACGTAGACAAAGGCAGATGTGTCATTCCATAGTCCTAGCTGAGTCTTGTTTTCTGACCGTCTGCATGAGGGGACTAGACCTATGATTGTCAACTTAGGCCTGAGACCCTAAGCCAGGCACTAAATGATTGCTGCTCAAGCTAGCTTCTTAGGGAATGAAGGAACCATAATAATGGGTCCAGTTGATTCTCAAAACTAGAAGAGAAAAGCCACTACATGTTGGGGTGGTTTATTTTGCAACAGTAGATAACTGGAAACTTCCTACTCTCATTTCTATCTCACCAAGGGGGTGGGATATGATTTTTTTTCCTCTCTGCTTCTAGCTTTTTGTGCTATGAACTGGTAAAAGGGGAAAATCTTTTCCTTAACTGCTCCTGCATCAGGACATGCTAGAGTTGGTTTGTACCAGCTTGTTAGCGCTAATATCTGAAATGTTCAGGAATTTTATGCAGTATTATGCAATATCCCATTATTGAAAGCCAAATGATAAAATTACATTGACTAGATGTAATATATACGCAAAACTTGTTACTTCCTAGTTGTTTTATTATGTCACTATTATCTAACATAAAGATTATTTAAGTGACTAGTGTTAGTATGAAATATTGCAGAAATAAAGAACAGATGAATTGGTGAGGTTCAGATTCCAATACATTGAGATTTAGTCCTTCCATTACATTCCTACCCATTTGACTATTAAATTTGCCCTATGTGGGATATGAGCTACTTACCGACATTTTTTCAGAGTTAGGAAAACACAGATCAGAAGATAAGGCACAACAAGTGGACTTCTTAATATTTGTAAAATATCATTAAGCTCTACATTTGTGAATCTCTCTGATCATCATCACACAATGTTTTGCTTTTTCTTACTCTGAGACTCACTAAAAAGAGCATCTGTCTCTATTATAATATGTGTTTATGCACACTCAGCATTCTTTTTTTATGCCAAAATCAATATGAACATTAATAGGGGCACACTTTATAGAGGGATGCACTGAGAAATCTACATACTTGATTAATTTTAGCCCTTACAAAATACAATAAAGATTTCATGACTATTTTTGTTTTACAAATAGGACACAGGAACACAGAAAGGCTGGGGGAATGATTAATACCAGAAGATAGAAAAGAGGAAGGGTTCTAAGATATTTTTGTTTCTGTTAGCTGCTTTTCATTAGCTGTGTTGCCGGAGTTCTTTTGCGATAGTGATTTATAATTTCCAAATAAAAATTCAGGACATAGGGCTTTCACAAATACTTTCTGTGCCCCTTGAGGGAATACAAGAAGGCCAGCACTGTGAGTATGAGAAAGTGTGGGCTAAGGGGGAAGCTTGGAGGTGCCTGTCACTGTGCCACCCTTATCCCTCTAGGCAAGGCTTCTGCCCTTGCTAAACTCCGCTTCCCACCTGCAAAACACAGTTCATGGCAGATGATTTTGACAATTAGTATAATACACAATAAAAAGCACTTAGCTTAATGCCCTAGTTATGTAATTTCAGGGTCAAATAGTTCTAAGTTATTTTTGAGATTTATAATCTATTGAGGATGACATGTGAACTCTGTTTTGGAAAATCAAGACCCATAACTGTTCTTTTTAAGCTTAGCTGGATTTTGTTCCATTCCTAGCTCAGTTCAAGGCTGTAAAAGTGCTTTTCTTCTTTCAATCTCCTACGATCTTATTTTCTCGGTTTCAGACTTCTTTCTTCTATGACCTTATTTTCTCAGCTTCAGAACTGCGTCTTTGACCATCTGGGTTTGGGGTTTTGTTTTGGTCCAGCTAATTAGATAACACTTTTCTAACTTGTTTGGATTTTCATGATTTGGTAGCTTCTGCTGTGATACTCTGATTGGGTACGTTCATTAGCTATTTTCCTTTTATCTTGTCAACAGAAACTCACTTTTTTTTACTAGTAAGTTCATTCTAAAGATTAGTTAGAAATTCTTGAGCCTGAGGAAAAGACTTTAGATCTTGAACTCATTTTCTCTGCTGCTAAATATTAGGAGAGCTGTCTCTTGGCAGCTCAGAACTTAGCTAGCATTTCTGCTTTCAGGGTTTTCTTTGTGGACAGTGTTTGTTTCTTTGTTACTTAGGTAAAACAGCATCTTGTGAACAGTTATTGTCATCCCTAACCTTGAGCAAGGGTGCTCTGAGAACACCTCAAGGGGCAGCCAGATACTTGGGGACCAGCAACAGGCTTGTCATGATTGTGATATCAGCTCTGTGCTTACAGTGGCTGCACTTGGTTAAATGGACCCTCCTGAAATCTGTAATAACTTTATCCAAGAATTCATGCTGTAAGTGAAGCTGATGGAATCCTAGATGATGTGATAGGGGCTTAGTACCTGCTCACATACAATCCCTCTTCTTGCCATGTTTCTACTTCCCTGGGCCAGAGTTTTGGTTGCCCACTCCCCTGTCTGCCAGGGCCCACTGACCTTCTCCTGCCATGGAGTTGTGTGTAGGTGCAAAAATAGCTGGAGGCAACTGAGCAAACCCCAGGGGCTAAGTTGAGAGGGTAGTGAAATCCCACTGTAATGAACTTCTACACTTGCTCAGAGAATATAGATTCACTGGCTCAAAGGAGCACATTAAAGAATGAAAAACAAGAAGCCCCTAACAGTTTGAAAGGGGGGGGGGAGAGAAAGAAAGAGATAGAGAATTTCTCAGGAAAAATTGTTTTCTTGACTTTTTTGAAGAAACCCTGTATTTTCATCTTTCCCTGGGCCCTGTAAAATAGGGAGCTGGCCTGACGGGAATCTAGGCAGGTGAGAGACTTTATCTTATCTTGCAGGATGTGCGACACTGAGTGTATACCTCTGTCACAGGCTGTCAGCTAAGACCGGACTGGACTCATGCCTTGAAATGAAGAAAACTTCATTTCAATATCTTATCTGGCTTCAAAACACTGAAGACAGGACTGACATGACGGATGTTCAAAGAACAAAGAGCAGCTTTTCCCTTCCTCCAATGTTTTCCTTAAGAGTTACCAACAAATGTGTGGGTAAATCCCCTGGCCACCATTATCTCAGAGGAACTAATGTTTTACCCAGATTTTATGGTGCCTTTGCCATTAGTATTCTTTAGTTAATTGGTCTTAAAGCATTCTCTTGGCCCCCCTTTTCCCCCCTTGCCTAGACCCTATAAAAGGCCTAATAATTTACCTTAAAGTTGCTACCAGCCATGTTTCTGATAGCCTACAGTCTTTGACTGTGTTAATCTCTCTTGTTAGTCCTTCAAACTCTGAGCCTGGTTCTTTACATACATAAACTAACAAACAGAACTTGAAGCTGGTCAGGGATGCTATGACCTCTGGGGGCTGTGGCAGGTCCAGATCACCCCCATTTCTATTAAATGCTATCTCATCCATACAAGGCTCTTCAAGGCTTTCTGGCCATGCTTTCTCCCATCTCCAAAACACTTAGAAAACTCTGTTACATTCTATATTCATTGTTTGGTACTGCTTCTCACATGAATGTGCACAACATACAAACATATCTTTGCGAGTTTACCCAGAAAAGTTAAATATCCAGAACATCTCCAATATGGGAGAAGTGGGGAAAAAAATGATGAAATTTCTGGTACCATTTCTACTTTTTACATATTTTGTGTATTTATATTCAGCACTGAATTAGCATGCTTAACTGTCCCCTCAACTAATATTGTTCTACTGTCTATTGTGGTCTTTCCATCTGAAACGTGATAGCTGGGCTCTTTGGAGCAGGCTGGTAATCCACACACGGAAGCAGTCTCAAGTTTCTCTTCAAGTACATCTAGGTAAATATTTGTGTTCAATTTGACGCAGGTTCTCCCTAGTTAAGCTGGGTGGTTCTGTTTGGTTCCGTTAGAAGGGCGTTATCATGAACTTTGGCTTGTGGTTCCTTCTTAAGAAAACAATTGCTTTGGACAGTCCCTACTAAGGCTGCTTAGACTCACTGCCTCAGTGAAAAGTCCTATTGTGTTCCATGTAGGAGCTTTTAATTTCATACAATCAACCGTCAAGGAATTAAAAGCCAACTGCTCTTATTCTCAGTTTTACTCCTTGGTTCCTCTTACCAAATCAAATGCATAATGTCTACTAAATGCATAATGTCTTACCAAGCAAATGCATAATGTCTGCTAAATCTCTCTGAGAGAGATTTCCAAGTAAGATCATGGAGTGAGTGTGGCATCTTGGTAGCCTGTGGTTGCTTCAGAAAACTTAGGTTCTAACCCCTGCCCTGTTGCTTATGAATTTGGGAAAGAAAAGGAGATGATGTGAGGAAGATGGACAAAATCCAGGAGAGAATAGGTAGTAAATGTTTACTGTTCAAGGGTATTAAAATAACTTATTTGGAGTGCTTTGGAAATCTCACTTAATTTCTTATTTTCTAGCAGAGTAGAAGAAACAACTTTTCATTGTTTTATTAATATTGTATTTAAGAGACTATGTATTTGAGTAAATGTAATTGTGTCTGTAAAATGTAGGAGTTCAGGTTTGCATTTTGTCATGCTCTGTACAAATGCCACAGGTAGTGAAAACAAAGCTGGGGGTTTCCCATCAGTTAGTTCAGTTTGCTGTCTGTGAGCTACTCTACAGAAGCCACAGGACTGGGTCATTTGTGGCCCTTCAGAGTGCTCAATAGAAGACCCGGCCTCCTCCTTAGCTGCAATGAGCACCTGCAGAGGTGTATCAGCTCAAGCCCCACCCCCTACCCCCCATCAGGGAAATCACAGATGATTCTGAAAGCAAACATTCCTCATTTCAGTCTAAGAGTAAGAGTTTCCTGGTCTCAAGTATTTAAGGCACTAGAGGAACTATATAATCAAGGCACGTTTTCCCATAACAATTCTAATATAGCAAAAATTCCACACAAAAATTAGAAACCTACCAGTGTATAATCGATTGAATAAGATTGAACTATTTCTGCTTAGAAAAGTACCAGATTATTATGATTTGATGATTCTAACATATACACACACACACACACACACCAAGTAAATCATTCGCTAATCCTAAATATTTGCTGCATACTAAAGGGATGCATGTGTTATATCTTTGGACAGGAAGTATGTTATTCTTTTGCACTACACCTTGTGCTTTTTGCCTAGAGGAGGCACTCAAGTCACACTTGTACTATTTATTAACTGAAATAATTTATAATTTGAAATTCCCATTTGGAATATACAATAATTTCCAACTATATCCCATATACTGTATAATTTGACCAGTATCCTCATTGCTTGCCTTGTCAAATAAGGGCTGTTCAGAGTACTGGAAAGTTCCAAGTCCTTAATGTTTTGCAATGTTCCCACAGTGATGATTTACTCAGTCAAGGGCCATCGGATTTGAGACTGCACATCACAAAGCTGTTTCCATTTGATTTTGCCACTGATTAAAAAGTCAGGAGAAATGACACCCATATCAGAAAATCATTGCACTGTTAGCCAGAAAAAGCATCTACTGCTTTCAGGATGTTGGCTAGTGAGACCCTGTCATTGGTGCCAGAGTTTTGGGACCTAAAGCAATCTTTGTGTTTTCTGTCTCTGACATTTCCGTTTAGAGGGAGCAAAGCTTAATCTTCTCTTCCATGCATAAGTGCAAGTTACTGGTTAGCCCAAATATTGGGCTGATGTTATCAGCCAGGTCTTAAAAACAAACTGACAAATGGGCTTCAATTGCTACTCTGCGCTAATCATCCGGCTATGTAAAGATGAATGACTGTAATGTGCCATGTGGAAATATAAATGTTGCATTGTTATGTGCACTGGCAAACCCTTGATAAAGGCTTCATTATTTTACAGAGTGAACAGAGTTCGTGCCTGCCAGCAATAAGGGGAATAAGGTCCTCTATGCTCTTTGTTTTCTGTGACTTAGTTGTCACCAAATGTCTAACCTTGGTTCTTCACACAGCTGAGAAAATGAGGAAGTTAATGGAGCTGGGGGTGCATCGAGGTCTTATAAAACCTTGGTAATTGGTAGCGAAGAGGCTTCATTCTCACCCCTAACTTTACATGCCTCCCCATGACCTGGTGTCTTGATGTCAGAAAGATTATTTAACACCAGGATATTCCAATCAATACCTTGTTTTTTTCTGTGCAGAGAAGTAGAAATTATGGGTATCAAAAGAAGGATATGCACATAGAGAAGATAATTTCCATTCTACTAGCCCATATTCCTTTAACTACACTATATAGAATATAGAATACAGTGGTTTGATTTCCCTAAGTTTTCTTCAATTTTGTTAGCCTGAAAATAGGGATAAAACAGTACTTCATAGGCTACCAAAAAGCTGTAATGAGCTAATATATGCACAGTGTTCAGAACAGGATTGGCAAACTATGGTTGATAAATAAAATCCAACCCACCAAGCGCATTTTTTATGATCCATGAGTTAAGCATTTTTTAAATGATTGCATTTGAATATGGTGAGATCGATACCTACATAATATACTTAATTTTGCCTGTTGGTCCATAAAGCCAAAACATTTACTTTGTGAGCTGTTGAGGAGAAGTTTGCTAGAGAGCAGTGACAACCAAGTGACCAGTACTTATAAAGTATAAGTTATTATTAATAATGGTATTTTATACAACATAATGCCACACCAAATCAAATTCTCCTGCTCTCTGAATTAATTAAACTGAGGAAAATACCTAAGCATCAGTGTAGCTTCACACAGCCTTTCCTATAGACTTGTGGAAATTCCAGCTCTGAGAACTTTAAAAGCTGTTCTACCGTCACCATCCAGGGAGAGTTAATTCAAGACTGATGTATAGATTCCAAAGACAGGGCCCTTGCCATTCTCATGGACCATCTATCTCTTTGTTCCAAATTTTCTCTGTGGCCAGTGTCCTTTGTAATTTATTAAGAAAAGAACTTTCCAGAGTTTGCACTTAGATACAAAAGTATTCATATTTTTATTCTTAAAGATAAAAAGATAAAGGTGATAGGCCTCCATGAGTTAGTTTTTCTTTTTAAATATGATTTAAGGTATGGAAAATGCCTCTAAAATACTTTGTCAATTCATATTTTTGAAGTTTTATCAAAGGATACAATATCTAATTTTCACCATGCTAGTTAAGAGCTCACCATTTCCATTTACAGGAATATATTTCGGATGTTGCAAATGCAGACTAGCAAAGTTTTGACTGTTGTTCAAGATCTAAAACAGATTGCAACATCACCTTTGGACTGTGGCTTCCTGAGGAGAAGACCAACATACTAGTCCATCTAGATTAGCATTTGTTATGGTTTTATCTGAACAATACATGTTATGTCATACTACATAATTAAATTGAATACACTGAAAATTGCCTATTTAGAACATATGATGTATGTTACTTGCAAATGTCTAGATTTCTTTTTATTTCCATGTACTTAATTTTCGGTGATGCATGCTTTCTCTAAAAATTCGAAAAACAGTCTTTTGAAAATTTGACCAATTCTGTACTTAAGAATCAGTAGTTTATAATCAAAATGACTATACAAAATGATTGTATACTGCGTAACATATAAATTTAACACAATCCCCATTAAAATACCAACACTATGTTTAAAAGAAATTGAACAAAAATATTGAAATTTATGTAAAACCCCAAAAGACTTGGTATAGCAAAAACAATATTGAGAAAAAAAGAGAAATGGAGGTTTTAAACAACAATATTTAAAACATTATGGTACTAATACAAACATACATACATGGATCAATGTAACAGAATCAAAGATCCAGAAATAAATTCACATACATATCAGTACTTACCTCTGTTAAAGCAGCATGATCATATATATTCCATGACAGAAGAGTTTCTTTAATACAAACTGCTGAGAAAACTGGGAGACCACACATAAAGAAGGTGGGTCACTCCCCCAATTTCATGCACAAAAATAAACCTCAAACTATTGAAGATATAGATATTAGGCCAGTAACAATAAAATTTACAGCAACATTTGTAAAACAAAGATGTCTTTGGAGACTAGATCTTTTTCTTAAGGAAAATGAAGGCAAAAACAGCTTATTGGAATTACTTCAAGTTAAAAAGCTGTTAGATAGCAGAGAATTATTTACAAGCAAAAAGATATCCCAAGTAGGAGTAAATATTCACACAAAATATAACTGACAAGAGGATAAACTCCAAGATATATAATATGTGTGACAATATGTGACAATAGAAAAACAAGCAATCCAAAAAATCAGTGGGTACCAGATAGAACCAGACAGTTCAGCAAAGAAGGTATCCAGAATGCCAATAGATATGCGAGAAATGTTTATTAGCAATAAGAGGAATGTCAGTTGAAACCACAATGAAATATCATTTCATACCCATAAACGACACATATTAAAATGACCCTAACTCCAACAATAATGCTGGAGGAACCATATTAAACTGTTAATGAGAAAGTAAACTGGTATGGCCACCATAGCAAGGGATTTGGATTCACCTTTAAAATTTTAAATTGGAAATACCATATAATCCAACAATTGTACTCTGAGCATCTACCCAAAAAATCATGAAACCACAAATAAAAAAAATCATATGCTCTGCAGTGTTTATCACAGCACTATCTACAATAGCTAGGCCATGGAAGCAGCCTAAATGCCCATCAATATAAAGCAGGAACAAAAACACGTGGTTTATCTGTACCACCGAACACTGCTTAGCCATAAGTATATATGAAACAGTCATTTATAACAAAGTGGGGGGAGTTTGAGGCAATTTTGCAAAAAAATCAAATCAAAACTGAACATTACATAATGGACACTTTGACAAAAATTGTCAGACATTAAATAACACCAAAGGCTCTGAGGTTACGAGGGAAGGGGTGAGAGAAAGGGACAAGGGTATATAAGGGGTGCAGGAAAAGAGAATGTCCCATCTGAGAAATATTACATTTAAGCAGAGACTGAAGTAAAAAATGACAGACAAGAAGAGCTTTCCATGGGCCCTGCAACAGAAATAAAGATCAATCGTTGTTAAAGTGCATTGCCCCAAGCTTGCAACTTAGAGCTCATATTAAAGAATTTACTAGTCTTTCTGTCTCTGTTTCATGTAGTTTCATTTAGAAGCTGTTGGTCAGATGATAGGAAGACATTTATACTATAAAATTATAGAGGCTTTGCTCATTGTACAATTCATCAAGTCCTTACCATTCATGACAAAGTCTTGGAATATTTTTGAATTCATTTCGGGTGTAGCAAATCAATAAAATACCCAATTAAGATCACTTGGTATATCAAGTCATCATCTATTTCCCAAGTCAAAGTCACCTCTTTATATATCAATCCATCAAATAATCCCTCATATCATGGATTTATATGTGAACCTATCACATTTCCAGAACTGAACACATAAAGATGTTCCAAGATTCATCACAATGAGTATCAGTATCCTGGCAGAGGGCAAGACGCATTTTTCCGAGAGAATGCTGTGTACAAATACGATCAAGTCAGTGCCAGATATAAAACACAAGTTGCATTCCCAGTCCTTCTGGGAAAAGCAGGACGGATGAGGCGATGGCCTCCATCAGGGGCACCACATAACTGAGAAGGCAGGCCCACAAGCAGGCTTCCAGCAAGCAGGGTTAATCTTACCAGGAATAAATACTTATACATTTCTCATCTGTCTCACAGAGATCTTTAAGAGGAGAAAATGGGATCTAAACAATTTCTGAGGCTTTAAAACTCTTCAACAATCCTACTCACAGTTCAATTCGCTCCCTGAAACACACAGATTCTTAACTTCAAGTTTGATGACCTTATCACTGATGGAACATATTTTCGTGTCCTCTTGATGCCCTAACCAGGTCTGGGTCTCCGGAACAGTCACCACCCAGCGCAGTTGCAGTCTCTGGGGAAGGGGCCAAAGGTGGCTATGGATATGTAGGAGGATCCCCACTGGGTCTCCAACATGACGAAGTGCCTGGCTAGAACACCTCCCATCCTCACGCTGTCCTATGGGGGCTTCGTGGGGCCTGTAGCCACTCTACTAACATAAAACATCCCTTACTTGGCCCTACAATTCAGGCAACCTGTTCCTTCTTGTCATATTAAATCACAGAGCCTCTGAAACACTCACTGAAAATCCTTATATGGATACTTCATTTACCATCAGGTTTACCAGTAAGGGGAGAACAGAAGACATGAAATAGAGCCCTTCCCTCCATCTCCTGCCATCACATTCCTCTCAATCCTGCATCTTCAGCCTTATAAAGCCCAAGATTGTCTGGGCTTAGAGCTATATCGCTATATTGATATAGTGACTATATCAATAGCAGGTCACCCTTTCTCCAGTCACAAGTTAATGGTCTGCATCAAAGAGTGAACGTAAAAACAGTGTAACAGAGCAGGCAGGCCTCTTTCAGACACACACGACTCACTGCCTGGTAAGTAGTAGGAGGAGTGCTCCCTAAGCTACCTGGGAAGTGAGAGGAACAGTACCAAGGGTGTCCTGCATTGCACTTGCTTTACACACAGATGGACGGGGCCTAAACAGAACAGGTGGTGGAGTAGGAAGCCATGAAGATCAGGGCTTCACTTCAAACTCCCTGTGTCCAGAATGACACCTTCCCACACTGGCCACACACACGCTGTTCTTTGAGAGGCCCTTGGATCTGCCCTTGTGGGTCCTGGGGAACTGAGGTCTGGGTTGCTGGGAGAGACCAGACCTGGTGAGGAGAGCCAGGTGAACAATGTTGGATTCTGTCAGTAACACTGAAGCCTGGGGAAACCCAAGGTGGGTCCACCAGTGCAGGGAAGGCCTATCAGTCAGCCTCCCAGTTACATAGTCACTTTTTAAGAGCACAAACAGGCAAACAACTACCATCGGGTCCACTACTAGAATAGAGGACTCCAAAAACCCTTGACTTTAAGAGAACCCCAGGTGAGAGCAATGGCACTTGAGAGCAGAAACAACACTTTCCACCTGCGAGGAGTGGTTTTCTGCACCCAATGGGCATGAGCTGTGCAAACAGCTGAAAGCTATGAACAGAGATGCCCTGGCTTGGCCAAATCTGGTCAGCGTGTACCAAATCTCGGGGGCACTTCCCTTCATGGCTGAGGGAGTGTGGGGCTCTAAGGACATGGTGATTTCCTGGGAAAGGCTGAGTGGAGGGCAAGGCTAGTGCGAGAATCTCAGGCAAAGAAAAGTAGGAATATTTAAACAGTGGAAAAATAGAGCAGAGACTTGATAGCACCTAATTCAGGAACATACACCCTGCATGGGTTCCTCAAGATGCCAGCTGGAGAGAGGGAGCAAATTTGCGCCCACCTCCAATAGGTGGGGTGCCCACACACAGAGGCTCACCCTCCAGGTCTGAGCCACCCACAGTCAGGACACAGAGTTCTCCCTAGCAGTCCCTCTCAGAAAACAAACCTCTAGCCCCAGGGCGGCCTGTATCTGACTTCCAAGGGTAGAGGGGAGGAACTGAAAAACACTTACTTTCCAGGCCAGGTGTAGCGTAGGTGAGGACAACTAGCTGCCACACGATGAGCTGACCCATGGGAGTCCCTTCCAGGAGACCTTGCCAGCTTCACCCGCCAAGGCCTGCCCTGGCCCTGAAGTATGCTGGTGCTGAGACGTGCAGTTTCTCGCGAGAGTTCATTGAGCTAAATTAACCAAACCTGGCCAATTCTGAGTTTGCCCAGCTATTGACTCCCTGCGCGGGAAGTCCTTGTATGAGGAGCTCTGCCAGGAGGCAGAGCTGTTCTGGGGAATGACTTCCTAAGGGAAGGAGCCTGGATTAGGAGTGAGAAGCTGGTATTATAAAAGCCATCACTGATCTTTCCTAGATTTTAGCCAATTTAGCCTGTGAGAAGATTCCTACCAGCTTTAAAACCATGAAAATTGGGGAGAAGAATTCTTAAACCTCTGGTTCTGTGATTGCATTGCATGTCTTCACTTCTGTTAAAGGGGGGGAGAGGGCATGAAGGTGCAGGGCTGCTGTCAGGGGTTTGAGACCTAGTTCAGGGTCCCAGAACCCCAGAGTAAGAGAGTGCAGCCTGACCTTAGCATAAGCCAAGTGTGAAGGATTGATTCTACACTATCCTGCAGTTGCTCCAAACATGGGTAAAGAGTGAGGCAGCTAGGAGGTACATATAGATTGTCAGTTAGGAACAGGACACCCCAACCCCCAAGCCCAATTATCAATCTGAACAATCTGTGGGAATCATGATGGTGGCCCCGCAAGACCAGAAATTACAACTTCATTTATCATGGAGAACAGTTGTGGACCAGAAGGTGCTTTCAACTCAATTAAAAATGGAATGTTCATAAGCACAAGAGCACAATAGCAATAGGCCAAAGTTAGGTCTCGAGGGCAGATAAGGTAACACAGGAAGACTCAGTGGGTCTTTCTGGTTCAGGAGATCTCACTGGCTTAGTTAATTGATCGGGAGATACCCAACCACCAACCCCCCATCCCTGACCCACACTACACCCATATATGTACCTACTTCTTGTCCCCCCAATTGCTACCCAACTGGGACCCATCTCTGTTCAGAGAGCTTTCCTCTCCTTCTTTTTACTGATCATTAATTCTCTTGCTTTTCTATAACTTTGGTCTTGATGTTGGGTTCTTTCCTCACTGAAAGCAAGAGCCAAGAAAGAGCCCACTTGGGGTGGGGAGGCTTTTGGACTCTGGACCTGCTCCCCAAACCATGATTTAGTACCACAGCCAGGCTGGCAGAGATGCTAGTCAGGGCAAACAGTTGGATTGGTGATCGCAGTATGTGGTGAATGGAAGCTAACTGATCTTTGGTTCCTTATTCATGGACCTGTGGGTTCCTCTCACCAGGGTGATGTTCCCCAGGTTGAACCACAGGCTCTACACAGCCCCCCAAGGGGCAGGAAATCTGGTACTTCCCATGGGGGGCTTCAAATTCCTAAAGGACCAGTGGTTTTTCAACCATCTGAGATGCCCCCCTCCCTCTTTAAGTCTAAATGTGGGAACTAAAAGCACACAGCAAGATGCAGCAGGGTGCAGCAAGACTGTTGTGTAGAAACTTGAGCCAAGGCTTCTGTCCTCCAGCTGCAGGAGTGACTTCTGGGCTTTTACTTGAGGCACACACCCATGGGACAGTCCTGGTGAGGGCTGGGCAATAGCTGGATGCTCAGTACTGTCACTGGACTAGTTCCTTAGGAAACAGTGAGGTCCTGGCTAAGCCTTCTCTTTTTGAATCTTGATCAACATGATAGTTTTTTCAAGCTTAGCACCAATGAAATTATAGCTAAAGAAAGATTTTCTTTTGAGAGGAGGGAATTCATTCACGAGAGTAGCAATTTATTGAGAGGCTTTCTGGTTTTTTTGGAAGGTGATGTAGTTTTGGTGGTTTTAATAAACATGAACTCAAGAGGAATGAATGACTGGTACCCATAGCTTCATTTTATATTTTTATTTGAAAATAAAATAATTCTCTTTTCTGGGTAGAGAGAATTTTTTTGGATGCAAAATATTTTCAAAGCAATTTCTCAAGAATAAGAGCAAACAGAGTTTATAATGCTATACTTTCTGTTACCTTGGTCTTTCTACCTCATGCCCATATTTTGAATTTGAGAGAAGGAAAGACAGAAGAAATATCTATTTTCATTTTGATTAACTAAACAATCAGTGGAAATAGATAGTTACTAAAATTCAGTCATTAAAACTTAATAAAGGTTTGGCATATAGTTTAAACTTTAGCCCCAGCCTAATTATTCTTTAGTCAAAAATCAAATTATTGTCTTAATAACAAGTCCCTGTGGCCTTATTAATCTTTTGGATAATTAGGATAATTAAATCCCATTAGAAAGAACATGTTTTTCTCTGTTTTCTCCTTCCATCCTTTCTTTCCTTCCTTTCTCCTTCTTCCAAAGATGTTTTCTTTGGATTTTAGCAGTTTGTGTATTATACACCAACTATGTTTTTACTTTGGTAGGGATTGCTGATCTTACATTAACTGTAAGTTAAGTTTTTCACTAAAATTTTGATAAGGTTTTTGCAGAAGACAAGGTCAGCTCCCGTTCCTGACTCACCACTGATCTCTTATCCTCAGGAACAAGTCTATGAGGAAGCCACTCTGGACCCATGGCTTTGACAGATACCAGAAAGCCACCCATGGAGACAGAGGTGGAGATTCACTGAACTAGAGTTTCTCTAACTGGCTGCAAGGTGAAATCTTTGGAGGGGGTATGTGGTGATTTGATCAGAGGTGCAAAGGAAGGAACCACAAAGGTATTTAATTCCTAGTGCAGTTGCAAATGGGATTGGAAGTGGAATTTGCTTGACTTTTTTCTCTTCTAGTTTTTTTGGCATATAGGAATGTAACCAACTTCTGGGAATAAAAGTAAGCTTTTGTTCATGAGTTTCCACTCTCTCTACCTCTTGATCTACCAGGAGATTCCTCAAACCACCCCATGTTCCCACAATGTGGCGTGTTCCCTTCTCTTAGGATCTATAAGTTTATAAAGTGTCTTTTCAATGTCCGTAATCTGCTCTGTTTTACATGCTGTCTCAGTAATAATTACATTACATTAGGATATTTTAAAATATCCTGTCTCATAGAGCAAAGAGTACATCCTCTGTGATGGAAAACACCCCCTGAAATATTGTAGCCACTGCAGTACTTTTATATATAATGTCTTTTATATGCATAAAATTAAAAATAACTAAGCTTTCAAGAGAGAGAGTAAATGTGATTTACACAGTATGAATTTTAAAATTTCAATGTATTGGATAGGATTAATAGCAGGTTGCATATAGAAGAAGAAAGAATGGATGGAGTTGAATGTGAATCCATAGAATATACCCAACTGAAACACACACACAAATATTAGAATGCATAGAACAGAGAATAAGAAACATGTGGGCCCAATCAAAAGGTCAATAAGCTTGTAACCTGAATGCCAGAAGAGAGAAAGTGAATTTGAGCAAGAAGCAACGTCTGAAGAAATCATGGTCAAAGTTTTTCAAAGTTTGTTGATGACGTATTAATAAGGCTCGATAATAAATGTTTGTTAATAGAATATAAAAATTAATTCTGACATGCATCTAGTAATAAAAATATATAAATTCTGTTATACACAACAATAGGGATAAATTATTCACCTATTGTGATGAGAAATACACTCCAATTCAATGTACATGAAGTTCAAAAAGAGGTAATATTAATCTAAGGTGACAAGAGTCAATCCATGGTTAAGTCTGGTAGAATTGACAAAGAAGGGCTAAAAATCATCTTTGTAGGATACTGAAAGTGTTCTCTATTTTGAATTGGTGGTGGTTATGTTCATGTGTGTTATATATGTGTGTATGTACATATTTACATATGAATATGATTATTGATATGTGTGCTTAAGATTTATGTACTCCATATATTTTATATTTCAACAAAAAATAAATGAAAGATTAAAACATGTTTATCTAAGGTTATGGTAGAAAACTGCTGAGACTAACACATAGAGAGATATATATTCTTAAGAAACAAATGGTGAGTTGAATTAATGTGATGCTACAAATAGAAGAAAGTATTAGAAATAGATTCATTTCAAAATGATTTCTGGAAATGAATTGAACATTGTTAAGCCAAGAACTCTCTTTTCTCTTTTCTTTAAAAGATAGATAAATGAATTATGAGTAATTTCAGAAGATGCTATATTTATTAGCCACAGATTAATAAAAATGTTAAAGTTATAAAATTAGATTATAAGCATTATAAAATTAGATTGTAAGCAAAAGGTCATTTGCAACCTTATATATTGTTGTTTAATTGAAAGTGGAAGAAGGTTGAATTAGGAGAGTAGGAATAAAACATGGTATGTCTGGCAAAGGGAATGTCAAGTGATTTTACATGTGAAGGTTTAATGAAGCATGTGATTTTACATGTGAAGGTTATCATAATGATAACCCTAGAGAATATTTAGAAATTTGTGAAGAATTGAAGGATATTTTCAAGACTGAGTGTGAGCAAGAATCAACAGAAAAGATCAAGAACCAGTCAACTAATTAGTTTCCTCAACTAGATTTGGCCAGGATTGGTCTTTCAGAAATTTCTCTTCAACCACATTCTTTTGAGATGGTTGATATTTTTGTCGACTGATTGACACTGGTTAAAGTCAGATGATGACAATGACATGTAATTTAAGAAGGATTTGGTTCCTTTTTTTTTTTGTAGAAATACTTATTACTTAAACTCCTTGGCATGAGAAGGGTCATAGTTTGTGGGGTCCAGTACAAAAAGGAAATGCAGGGCCTCTGTTCAAAAATCAAAAATTTCAAGATGGTAACACAGAGCCTTAAGTCAGGCATGGTGCCTTTATAGTATGGGCCCTGTGTAGCATGCTCACTCATGGAGCTGATTCTATTTCTTAAATGGGACATTCAAACTCTTTATGCTTACAGTATTGGCATTATCACCTACCTTCTCCCCACATGATCCAATCTTGGCTTGCTCTTCCTAAGACACTCATGTAGATTCATGTGTTCATGCCTTCATGCCTTTGGTTCATTTTCTTTTTAGGGTGTTCTTCCTGGTCTTTCTACATATCCTATTTATTTTCACCTACTAACTTCCCTGAGAGAATTATCCATTCTTTTCTTGAGATACTTCTGACCCCTTGTGTGATCTCCACTATTATACTTCTATTGTCATTTTTATTTACTTTTGCCTTCTAAAATGTAAGCTCATTGTTGTCAGAAATTGTGTTTTATTTATCATTGCATTGTGCAAAGAGGATATTTAATCTATATTTAGCATAATGGACAAAGGAATAACATTTTAAAGATCCAATATGAAGAAAAGTTCAGCTACATTAAAATAATAAATATGACTATTTTTTCCTATTGAGACATTGTACGGAATTTAAAAATATATGCAAAAACATAGGAAGAGAACTTTTAGTTTCTCTTATTCCTATTGTAATTTTTAAGAATTTTCATACTGAAATTGGTAAAATAATTTGACCTCATTTCTACACTCTGATTTAATCTAACATATTTCACTTTTGTAAAAAGTAACATATTTTGTCTTTTGGCACTAGGATTAGTAAGTCTGATTCACATAAGTAAGATGACAAAAGAGTTCTTAAGAGTAATGTTTTGGAATAATATTTTCCCAAAGAGATTATTATATCCTGAATGAACAAATGAACCAATGACTGAATCCTACTAGTAGCTGGACTGGTAATAATTGCTTTCCTTGATTTTTTTTATATACAGAATAAATTTTTATTGCTATTTCCATCCAACATGGCCAAATCCGTTCTCGTTTTTTTTCACAATAATTTCCACCAACTGCTGGAAAGTTGACAGTTAAGCTGAAATATAAACTATAGTTTCGCTAAAGTTTTATGCCGCCTTTTTATTCAATGAGACATAACTTTCCAGCCTCAAGGGTCAAGATCATGAATCATTTTATTTCCTATTTTTTTTTTCTTTTTTCAGAAAAAGTAATTCATCTGAGAGGCCTGACAGTCTGGCTACTATAAAAAGCTCTGTTTAATAGCAGGCGAGATGAAGAAGGGAGGAGACACCTTTAAAGTGTAGACTGAGGAGCTTCTGGCCTTGCCTGCAGTCTGGAAGGAGGCAGGGAAACAGAAGTAAGTGGAAATATAATGAGGAACAGGCATCATCCAACCAGTGGTAACCCAGAATGAGGCGAGGCACAGAGAGAGCCTTAGTCCTCCAGGCAAAGCTGCTTCACATCATATTTATTGGGTATCCTCAGTTTTCTGAAGACATGCTCTCAGCTGTGACATGAGTCCTAAGAAAACAGATGGCTACTGTGACTATGACATGACATTTATTTCATTCCTCCTTCCAGGGCGGGGAGGGTAGAGTGGCTATGGTAGGTAGGAAAATACTTTTACTTTCAACTTAAGATAAATTCCATGAGACAACTGAGGTGGTTTGGGGAGAAAAGGAGGCAATGGAGAGAATTATGACAAGCAGAGTGTATGACATGTGGATATATATCTTTTTCTTTTGTAGTATTTACCATGTGATCAAATCATAGGCTTTACACATGTGAGCCAATATAGATGAAGGAAATAGAAAAAAAAAGGGGAGGAGATAATAGCAAGAAACAAGGATATTCTGAAAACAGGTTGAGTCAACTAACTAATATTCATTTATTCCTCCACTCATAAGATTGCCTAATGTTTGCCAAAGATTGCTCCCACTGGACTTTAAACCCCTTTTTATTTAAATAGAATGACAGGAAGCTAGAGTTATACTTAACTTACCTCAGCTTTATAACTATAGTCTATTATTTTTTTCTCAATCCAGTTGCATCTCTTTTACTCAGTCAACTCTACAAATACAGAGTCAACTCTAAAATACACAGATTGGCAATACAAAATTAAGACTCTATATATACATATATTAAAATATGCCACATATATTTATAATATAACCCTACATAATTAACCAACAAGTAATGAATGTATATGTGTGCACTGAGAAATTAAAAAAATAAAATAGCATTCAATTTTTGATGTCATATCATAAATATCTAGGAAATTAATTCCCCCTCAGAATCAACAGAAATTTATTATAAAGTACAAAATAGTCTTTTTACATCTGGAAGTAGTAAAACTGTTACTCGTATAATGATAGTAATGATAATAACAGCTAAAATATATATTGCGTACTTACCATGTGCCAGGAACTATCTCAGATACGTTAAATACATTGATTCACTTAACCCCTGCAACTTTGCCAGAGGAGTGCCTTTATTGTTCTAGATGAGGAAACAAAGCTCTGGGTGTCTGAATCACTTTTCAGAGTCAAAAAAATAAAAGCTTGGAGTGAAGTTCAGTCTGGGGTTGAAGCACCTAAAACCTTAACTCCCACTATTTTCTGAATGCACACTATTAATGATTTAGCAACATGCTATAAGATGTGTAATTTTGCCACAGCGTGATGCTACTGAATATTAATCCAGTTCCAGTTCTGCATGGCTGATGAATCTGGCTTCTGGATCACCACCTAAGAAAATGAGCAAACAACATTTTATGCTCTTCTCATTCTTTCAACTCTAGTCATTTAGAAATTTTACTATTTCCTTCTTTGGCTTGTGGATCATTGTTATTATTCAAACTTACAATTCAGATTCCCACAGGAACATTATTAGGAGGTTTTTCTTTTCCCTGGTAGGTAGCCAGACAGCTGACAGGAAATGCAGAAGGAAGCCTAAGAACTTTTTTCTTTTTCTTTTTTTCAAAATCTTCCTGTATGAAAATTTACTATATACTTCACTTTATATTTCTTCTTGTGAAGCCTTGTCATAAAGCTAGGCATTGTCTAGCTTTAATGCTTGCTTCTTATTTTTGACTTTTTTTTCTTATTTTATTGATTACACACACACAGGTTTTACATCCTTGTATTTGAAGAAATAATTTCCGAAGTTACCTAGCATTCCTTTCATTTTACTTTTTCCTCTTAGTATTTTTCTCTCACCATCTTTGCACCAACCCCTTCCTTTAATTTATGACATGTAATGGGAAATTTCTTTTATTGTCTTCAAATTCTCTCAAGCTCCACTCCTTAGTCTATCCAAATATCTCTTTCTATAAGATTCTAATTTCTAGAACATTATCTAACTTCTGTAATATTCTGAAGGTAACAAAAACACCCTGCAAGTGATATTTTTGGCGATATTTCTTCTCTTTCAAACTTTGGAGGACTTTGTGAGTGAATGGAGACAGGATGTATGGAGCCACAGTGGTGTTGGGACAGTGGTAAGCAGTCTGGTCATTACCAGGGCATCCTAAGATGGAAGCTGCTCCAACAGGAACCATCCGCCATGCCACCCTGCGGCAGTTCCACACACCCCTACCCCAACCCACCTTCCCCTCTGTTCATGTCTCTGCAAGTTGGTGCTGTGTCCTAAGGGAAGAAAGTGCTACATCTGCGCATCATCTAGTGTGTTGATGCCACATCTCCTGTAAATGGAAGGTCAGTGAAATACAGAGTAACTTGGTAATTTGCTCAAAGTGTCACAAAAGTGAGTTACAAACTGGTAGAAGCCCCGTGAGGGCCTTGACTGGCCTCTGTATTAAGATAAAAAAAAAACTGGATTCAGATTTTAATCCTTTTGGGGACATGAAAATGTGTGCCAAAGGTTTCTCAATTCTTACATATTATTTTTGATGTTGTAAAAGCAAGTTATTGCCTTCCCAATTAGTGCTTATTTTCAAAGTGATGTAAAAGGAATAATATTTGATGCCACTTCTACTGGCTGTTTGCTTCAGTAGTTTATTTATAAAATTATAAACTTAGCCACGGGTTAAGGTAGAGTTGTAAATCCTGTCTCTCTCTCTCTGTGTGTATGTGTATGTATGTGTGTGTGTGTTTGTGTTACTTGGAATTGACTATCGGATAGATTTTCAGGGCTTGGATAGGATAGACTTGTGCTAGCCAAGGCCACAGAGTCTGTCTAGCACACTCATTTCAAAGTGGTGTGTAAGGAGTCACTACTGGGGAATGATCTCATTTATGATGTGGATGGGAAATGAAAATTCCAGTTCTGTTTTTACTTTGGACTATTTCTGCTTTTCTGGGTTTCCATTTAAATACCAAAACATTTAAATGCAAAAGATGAGCAGATTTCCCCACCTTCTCAACATACCTTATTTTATACTTATATTTTATAGCTAGAATTACTTATGTTCAGTAATTAGATGTTATTGGATGAAGGTGTTGTTTAATGAACTTGGATTAGGTTTTATGAACTGATGATTTCTTTCCCTCTAGTCAGATCAGTAGTTTGAGTTTTAACAGAGTAAACTTTTGCTATTTGACTATTTGTCTTATTTCTAGTTATTTTTTAAAGAATTTTCAAGAAGTGCATATTGAAATTTTGTCAATAAAAATTATCCAAATGCTATTTTCTTTTCCTGGTGATTCTGAGTGTGCATTCTGAACTATATTAGGAAGAGCTTTCTGCAACATCTGGATAGTTGTGTAGCAGCTGGGTTACAGTACATAAGGAACTCCACACAAAGCTCAGAACGCTAATTGAGAAAGAGCCTGGTGTTTAGCTCCAAAGCCAAGGAGAAAGCGATGTGGGAGGTAATTATCCAATTTGGGCTATTGCTTGGGTAAAAGAGTTACTGTGTTAATAAAAATATATTGAGGTTTGGTTGCCTGGGGTTGCTGTTTATTTTTGTGTATCTCCCCCAGGAGAGATCTCCAGGTGCAAGATGGCTCAGAGAGACCATGTTTTTACTCTTGGCACTGACTCAGATAAAAGGTGGGCGTCCACTTCCTGAAAACGCTGAACGTAATCCTGATATGATACCGGGAAAGAAGATGATGTACAAACACCACAAGATAATCCTCTCACTTTTCTTGGCATTGGTGAGGCTTTTATGTTGTATTTAGGTTTAAACATTACATTTGAATTTTAAGAGAGACAAATGATAAGGAAGAATAAGAGAATGAAAATTAACATTACAAAATGAAAGCAGGGTTAGAGAAGACGGTTGCTGATTTGGGGAGGAGGTATTTAATATACAATATTTAGTATGAACTAAAAGTGCATCCCATATGAGTTATGACAATCACTTTTGAAGGTGGGATAGTTGGGAGTTAGCTTTAAAGAAAAATTAGCAATTTGCTCTCTGTAAGTAAATAAACTTAAGAAATTTTTAGTATAGTTAATAATGGATAAGGAAGTTTTAGGTTTGCCTCAAAAATTCTTTCCCAGCTTGAGTGGAAGACCAGTGGGAGGGCTTCTATTCCAATTTTCAGCATTTTAATATCTTCGAGTCTCTTTTCATTTCCAGCGTACTGTCTGCAACTTCTAAGACTCCTTGACTTCCATGCCCCAGGACTTCTACCAATAAATCCCACCACCAGTCCCTATTCTTTGTCCTGGTTGTCCTGTCTCCCTTCTCGACCAGCCTCCTTCCAGGGTTAAGCATTCTACCACTCCCTTGTACACAGCTGGGCTCTCTTTCATCACTCCTGTTGTGCAGAATTCTCTCATAAAAGCAAGACCCTGGATAACTCTTTGAGTTGGCCTATTCTGTGCCAGCCACGATGCTGCTGGTCTTGGTTGGAAAAAAATGCTCAACTATGCCAACACTTGATCAACTTAAATTCATCACCTACAAACATCCAGTGCATATTCAATGTCCCTAGACAGTCTTTCTACACTTCCTACCTATTTACTCTCACACTCCTGCACATTTATTTCATACTTTGCCTTCCTGTGCTCCAGCCTCCATCACCTCTTCCACCTCGATTCTCAACTGGTCACATTTCTTCCTGCTTCACAGAGCATACTGAAGTAAACAGAAGAGGGTACCCCCAGGTTACCCTCACCCTGCTAATATGGCAGCATCCACATCCTTTGCCTTCCCATCCGTCTTGTAGGTGAACTCTTACCCTAGATCCCATCCCATTGGCTTTTTGCCCAGTAATTCTCCCTTTCTTTTACTTTCATTTTACTCTTCCTCATTACACTTAAACCCACTTCAGTCAGGCTTTATCACCAGGACTGCTGGTGCCTACGTCACTTCCATGTTGTCAAATCTACTGAATAATTTGCGGTCCTCACCTTACTTGTCCCAGTCATATGTCTGACAAGATTGTTCACTCCTTTTTATTTGACATACTTCCTTCACTTACTTCCAGGATATCACA
Organism: Uropsilus gracilis; assembly: GCA_004024945.1. Lineage (NCBI taxonomy): Eukaryota > Metazoa > Chordata > Mammalia > Eulipotyphla > Talpidae > Uropsilus > Uropsilus gracilis. The sequence goes on along the minus strand of PVHY01001595.1, from coordinate 95,471 downwards.
GATTTAAAAAATTTCTTCCCATATTATCATTTACTCCTTCATTTCCTTTGATTATCTGCTCTCCATTTCTTCTTATACAAATAATCTAGGTTCTGTTCTTAGTCTTCTTCTTTTTCTTTCCAGACATTATTGGTTATTCTGTTACTTTACTGATTAAATATATATTTTTAATTTTTATTGATTACATATATATTAATTTATATCAATGTATATACTGAGTCTTCATCTCTTCTTTGTATTTATTGCCTTATTGATGTCACCAAGTTTCATGATTTTGATTATAATCTGTATGCTGACATACCCTAATTAACATCTGCAGCTCATACTCTCCTGAACTTCAGATTTTTATATACAGCTGTATGCCTGTCATCTCCACTATGATATTTAATTGAAATCTCAAATTCAGCATGCACCAAATGAATTTCCCTCCCCTGATCTGTTCTACCTGTTCTATCTGTTCTACCTTAACCTTTCCCATTCTCGTGAATAACAACTCCCCTTTTTCCATTTTCTAACATCCAAAATCTTGGAGTCATCCTTGGCTCTTCACTTTCCTTCAGACTCTAGGTCCAATCTATCATGAAATTTTGTTCTCTCTACCTGAAAAATATTTCTGGAATTGAACCACTCCTTTTCCCCAGCATTGCTGCTACACTGGCCTAACCCATCTTTTTCTCCTGCTAACATCTACTCTAGTCTAACATCTACTCTTGAGCCCTTATAATTTATTTTCAAACTCATGATTCATCATCTTTTAAAAAAGTAAACTAGATCATGTTGTTTCTCTTTTATAACTCCCATTTCCCTTCAATTAAAATAGCATTCCTGTGTTTACCTAGAAATGGTGTTAGCTTTTGAAGGTTACTGTAATGAGATACCACAAAACTGACACCTTAAGAGAAGTTCAGAAGTGTGAATCAAGGTATATGTACTCTCTCTCCACAGGCTCTAGGGGGATATCCTCTATTCTTTCTTCAAGTTTCTCATGGCTTTAGTTCCTTGGTTTGTAACTGCATTTCAGTCCAATCTCTGCTTCCATCTTTACATGAGTTTATCTTACAAGAACACATGTTATTATATTTAAGCCTACCCAGATAATGAGGTGAGCTCATCCTGAGATCATAACTTATTAACATTGGTAAAGAGTCTTTTTACAAATAATGAAACACCTACAGTGTCTAGAAGTTAGGATATAGGAATATATTTTGGGGGGACTCTAAGAAGTATACTGCAGATCTATTATTGACTTGTGTTACCTTTGGGTTTCTTTTTCCATCATTTTTCCTTATCTCTTTGTTGCAACAATATTAGATTTGCTGATTTTTATGCAAGCATACCAGAAACTCATACATTAGGTCCTGATTAAGTTTATTTCCTCTGCCTATGACACTGTTCCTTTAGATGTCAACATTACTCAATCCCTCATGTTACATTCTCATGATATCTCCTGGTTGCTCTATTTAACCTCACAGCACTCACCTTCCTTCATATCCTGTTCTTGTTACCCATTTTTCTTCCATTCTGGTTAAGTGTGGAATTCTTTTGCCTCATGTGGCACTAGTTGGTGTGCTGGGATAACATGTGGGTCCAAATGGACTTAGATATATGGCTGGGAGAAGTTTACAGCTGCCAGATGGAAGTTCACTTGGAACTTTTGGCAAGGAACCCTGGTTCTTCTCTATGCGGTTTCTATATGCAGCTGCTTGGATATTCTCACTGATGGTGACTGTACTCCAAGAGGGACCACTCTAAGAGGAAGGAAGTAAAATCTGTCTTTTAAGGTCTGGGTTCAGAAGTACAAATATTACTTCTAGTGCATTATTTTAGTCAAAGTAGTTTCAAGAATAGTCTAGATTCAAGAGGAGAAAAAACAAAACAAACTCTACCTCTTAGTTGAGGGAGTGGCATGTTTGTACAGGGAGGGGAGAAACTTATGGTAACTGTCTTTGGAGATATGTACCAAAAGGATCTTCCCGTGTCCTTAATATCATACTACGATTTGATTGCTCACCATAATTTTTATCTTTAGTACAGTGTTTATTCTCTTTTTATGCTGGCACTATGCTACTGAGGAGTCTTTGATCTTACAAAGCAAATATATAGGTAATATTATAAGATTTCAAGATCTGAAACACATGTATCAGATGTATCAGTCATTCAATGAGTTAAGTAACAATACTCAACAGTTATTGTTTTTTTACTTTAAAGTTATTAAAATTGCTCTCTCTACACTAAAAAATTCACTGTTAATGTCTTAACAATTTGATCAAATGTTGTATAGTTTGTTTCACAAGCAGAAAGATTACTCTTCGACATTATTACTGTTAGTTGATAGAGATTTCAATGATTAGTTGCAGTTTAAAAAAATTCCAGCATACTGGGGTAAGCATTTCTGTTATAAGCTGATAAAACCATTTCAATCTAGAGTTTACTGCTTTTTGAAAAAGTTTCATCACCTTTATTATAAAACTAAATTTTGTTATAATAAAAATATGGAAGATGAATCTCATAATTACTTTTTCTGACTGTCTGAATCCTCTTGGACTATCATGATAAAAAGTACCATAGACTCACTCCATAGCTTAAACAAAAGAAATTTATTTCTCATGGTTTTGGAATCTGAAAGTCTGAAATCTGAAAGCCTGTTGATTGACAAATTAGAGTTCTCATGAGGTCCTACTTTTTGGTTTGCAGACAGCCACCATTTCTCTGTCCTCACCTGGCAGAATGAGAGAGCATGTTCTTGCTACAAGGATGCTAATCCTATCACACGTCTTTATGAACTCATCTAAATCTGACTGACTCCCAAAAAACCCAGCTTTAAAAACCATTCTTCATTTGGATTGAAGGATGGACATAAATCAGTCTATAATTCCAATTCTTTCCACACAGACTCTATTTAGCAGTAGATGAGAACAGAACAGATGAATGGTTTAAAGAGAAGCTTTAAATTTAGGTCTTATAAAATTAATTTATCAGTTAACAAGTTTCACTCATTTGGAATCCTTTGGTAAGTATGTTATCTTCAATACAGGAAATTATTATATATATTATTATACATTATAATATATATTATATTATAATTATATATATTATATTATATATATATCAGGGACATATCAGATTTTCATAGTAGACAGAATAATAGTTTTCCAAATGTGTTCACATTCTAATCCCTATATTTTGTTTTCTTTCATGGCCGAGTAAGTAAATAAAGTAAGTAAAGGTACAGACCCTGAGATATGGAATGAACCTGGATTATCCAGGTGTATTCAATCCAATTACATGAGATCTTAAAAGTAGAAGAGGATATAAGTGTGGGTTAGGGAGATGTAGTACTTGAGGGACTCATGCCTCCAGGGTGTCTACAAGAGATATAGGAAGGGGGGATGTCCTAGAAGATATGAAAGGAATGGCCTTAAACTGACAGTCAAAGAACTAGATTTTGCCAATGACCCAAATAAGCAGGAAACTGATCCTTTTCCTGAGACATTAGGTGGGCACACAGCTTGCTAATACCTTGACTTTAGTCCAGTGTGACCTACTCTGGCTACAGCACTTTGAAGACAACAGATTTGTGTTGTTTTAAGCAGCTGAACTTGTGATAATATTATGGCAGCAAAAACCAATCAAACAAAGACAATGCAATCAGTATGAACTCCTTGGTCTTCAAATTCTAAGTGACACCCAAACATGGACGATTTCTTCACTTCTGATGAAAGAGAATAGACAAGTTTCACTATAGCAATCGCTCTAGATATCAGAGACATTTTAGGAATTAGTGTAGAATTCTGTTCTTTGAAAGTATTATATCATTTTGGTGAGCTATGTCTTCTATCATTTTTCTATGTGAATCAGGTGAGACAGATATAAAATGGCAGAAGAGGGAGATTAGGTAGGCCATGTTTAATAACAATGCATAGGAACATCTGGAAAAATTGTGGTAGCATCTGGAAAATTCAGAAGATATACAGAGACTGAATCCCCTAGTTCCTCTGTAAAACTTATTACTAAAGTGATGTCTTGTTTTTCATCATGACAGGAAGGGATTCATAACCCATGTTTTCATCATTTTCCATCATGACATATGCTTGTTTGCAAAGGTGAGAGACATCTGAAACATTATGTTTTTTAGTGTATGAAAGAAATGTCTCCTCTTCCTATGAACTGAATTGCCATGGAGATAGTGGTATAGAGCCAGAGCAGTTGAGGTATCCTGACTGACCATTTGGTGACTGATGATTACTATATAGCTTCAGAGTTGACATTTTAATTTAATAAATTTTCTTGCCTTATGTCAAATTAGGGCTTTAAAATTTTTTTTGAGTATTATTCAATAGAATGAAGAATGAAAAAGTGAAGGGAAATGCTTATAGAGATTTAAATTAGCAATTATAAGTGATTCATTTATTTATCTTACCAGCCATATATATACACTGTATTGCCATTTATATGCAGTCCCATTTGGTAATATTTTTCAACTAATAAGTCAAAGGTAGAACTAGAGTATGATGCCATTAAAATACAGTAAAACATTCTATTTCAAAAATAATCTCTACTACTAATAAAGTCATCGCTTTTCCTAAACTACTTTTTTTTTTAATTAAGGAGGATTTCTATTATGTAGGAAATTTAGTTACTACCATCCTTTAAGCTCCAGAGTAGGTATAAATATGTTAACCTGGAGATCTCACTGAGAAGAATTGGCTTCAGTGACTCATCATTAGACTTGGACACGGTGAATAAAGTTCAGTGATCTGACATGTTCACCTCACCTTCTTTTAATTGTCTGTTTTCTGTGACTAGGAAGGTACACAATCTCAAATAACTAACCAAATTGCTACTTAAATTTCTCTGCTTTATGACACATGTCCCTTGTTTTTTTTTTTTTTTTTTTTTTTTGAGACTAGGTCTTGCAAATTTTGCCGGTGGAACTGCAGGCTTTCGTTGCCCGGGGTACCACAGACTCAAGCAATCCCCAGCCTCAGCTTCCAGGTAGCTGGGATTACAGGCACATGCCACCATGCCCAGGTATTTTTTTGGAACTAGGTCTCACTATGGGTCCCAGGCGGGACTCGAACCACGACCCCTAGCACGGCCACTTCATAGGCTGAAGCTTACAGGCACGAGCCATGTGCCCCGCCACATGTCCCTTGTTTATTTAGTCTTTTCTCACGTACCTGCCTTCCATCCATAAGTTTGTTTCTTCCATTATCTATAAGGTACTTGTTTTTAAATTTTATTTTTTTCTTATTTTCTATTTAAACAAGATATTTGGTAGTAAAACGAATGTTTGTCTTGGGCCCTAAACATACAAAGGTTGGGTTCTTGCACTTTCAAGTTGTATGAAATATAAAAACGTCACAAAACATTATTTTGTGGTATGTAGTGCTTTGTCCACCATGCTGCCCTACCCCTCTGGCTTTCAAGATGAAGGCCCAAGCACCTGCTCAGAGGTGATCCGGAAATCACAGTGTTGTTTTAATTACCTGAAACAAAGACAAACAAACATATGTGGAATTGTTTTAAGCATGTCAAGGAATTTTGGGTAGGTTTTAGCAGATTAAAAACAAAGATCTTGATAAAAATTATAAAAACATTTTAAAGAGGCAGAAATATCCAATTAATCTTTCATGCTATGTTGCACTAAGAAAACTTTCAACTTTTGCCAGATGGAGGGGGAACAAAACTAACATTATGAGGTGGAACATTTTACTACAGGCAGATTATTAGGAGCACAGAAAAATTAAAACAAGACTATTTTGCTGAGCAGTATTAGAATTAACCTATCAAGATTTAATCTAGGGATGTTGCTGTTATTTTTGTGATCATGGATACATTAGCCTTTCTGTGCTTCATTTTCCTTAACCAGAAAATGGGAATAACAACAACAATACTGACTATAGTAGTTTATGAGTGTTATATACTGTATGTAAAGTAGGAAGCTTTTAACTAAACATACAGCATCAGGTGTGCTGCACACTAAAATTATTGCCACACAAAAAATGTTTTTAGTTTATATTTTTGTTAGTAAAAGAAATTACTGTACCTCTCCAAGAAAAGTGAAATATATAGATTTTTGGAACTTGTTGCTTTTGTGTGGTAGAAGAAAGCATTTTGAAAGTGTATGTTTTGATTACAAAGAGAATCAAATTATCTGCTATCTAAGAGCTTTTTAACTTGAAATAATTCCAATTGTTTGTTTTCCCTTCATTTTCCTTGAGAGAAAGATCAGATCCCCAAAGACATCTTTATTAGTGAGGTCATGGAACGTTTTATCAGTTTTGCTATAAATTTTATTGTTACTGGTATTATACCTATATTTTTAATAGTTTGGTGTTTATAGTTTTGTGCATGTTTTGTCTACTAAGAACATGATTTAGAAGTATTTTCTGTGAATTAGAAGTATTTTCACAGAATGCAACTTGGCTATGCCCAATTTTCTTATTCTTTATTATTTTTTTGAAGAGCAGCATATAAATAACAGATAAGAACTCTAGTTACAGCATACAATTTACTAGTTTCATTCACAAAATGAACTCCTTTTGAATGAGACACCCAGGTGAAAAGTCAGGATATTACCAGCCTGAAGAAGGTTTGTGCGTGTTTCCCCACTTTCAAGACTAAACATTCTCCTAGGTTATGTTAGCTCACAGAGTATATGGAATCCCAAGCTATGGTCTATCTTTGCCTTTGTAACTGGAATCACACTCTTGTGTGTCTGCCATGTTGTATTTAACACTATGTTCATGAAGTCCTCAATCTGATACACGGTCATAAAGAGTTTATTCCCATGGACGTATAGTATTTTATTGCATGAATATACCATGATTGGTCTGTTTACTTTCTAGGACATTTTGGTAGTTTCCAGTTTGGGGACACTATCAACATCTTTGGTGAATATAGGTACATATTCTATTAATGATCAGAGATGTTTATATTCATGTTTAATAGAGGTTGCCAGTTTTCCAGCCAATTAACTTCCTCCTTAATAGTGTATGAAAGCATTTGTATGATATCCTTTTCACCATTCACCAACACTTACTATTTCCCTTCTAGGTTATTTTTGCCATTCTTGTATATTTCTAGTCATATCTCATTATAGTATTATTTTGCACTTCCTCAATGATTAATGAAATTGGCCACTTTTTCATTTATTAATTTATCATTTACTTATTCAATCTTTACAATATCTACTCAAATGTTTACCCATACATGTATTGGGTTCTTTTATTTTAATGATTTACAGGAATTTTTTGTGAATTGCTAGTACCTTCTATTTACAGTTTTCCTCTTCACTTTGCAATTGAATCTCTGGATGAACATACTTTAAAAAATTTTTTTTTGCTACATTTTGTGAAAGATTCTCCTCCCCCCCCACTAAGTTAATTAACATGGTCACCACTTCATATTTAACCTCTACTTTTTTGAGTAAGAGCACTCAGTTTTACTCTCCTAACAAATTTCAATTATACATTAAATGTAATCAAGTATAATCATCATACTATACATTAGGTCTTTAGACTTATTCATCTGAAAATATATACCTTTAATTAACCTCTTCCTTCTTTTAATATACCCCAATTTATTATCTTTATCCTTTTTCTGCATTTTTCCCCCTGACTAACAGTTTTTCTTAGTTTGTAGTCATTAAGCTATCCTTGTAACTATAGGGTTATTTAATACTTGGAAGTCAACCAAAAAGAAAGCTACCCACAGAAAAAAACACATTCAGCTTGGCTAAGCAAATATAATTGGACAAATGACTGATTAAGCAATAAACATGAGATGAATCTATTAGCATAATTAGTCATTTAAAATCAACTTTTAGGATGAAATAATAAGCTTATTAACTTACTTTTTAAGATTTCTTGTATATCTGATTTCAGAAATAGAAAATGATCTATGATGACAGATTTCATCATTTACTACTTGTTATGAAAGAAAGGATGCAGCCCTTTGCACTATTAGAGAGGACACAACTTCAAATGGAGAAAGGTAGGAATCAAGAGAAAAAGGAAACTTAGATCTAAAGTTTTTCAGATATATGTATCTGCTGGCAAAGGGCAATGTACATTACTTCATTTTCTCATTTTCTTGTACTTTAGAAATGTGGAAGTTGGGGCAGTTACCTTTTGATGATAGGGACTCTTTGTTTGAATGCTAATATTCTGGAATACCAGATTAAAATAGCATTCCTCATAACGCCCTCTGACCTCATTAAACTAGAATTTTGACATAGGATAAATATAATCAGTTCCATTTTTTTGCTTTTCATATAAGGAAATCACAGCATATAACATAATCACAGTACCCAAAATTGCTTCAGAATATTTGTGGCAAATCAAAAAAAAATACTTGGGAGAGGTAATGTAATTGCTTTGAGTAAGGACTCAGGTAAGACAGGAGAAAAACTTTATGTGATTTATGTAAGGGGGGGTCCTCAGAAGCTGAAAGATGTGTTGAAAATTTAGAATCTTTTTGAAGAGTTGGGTATAAAATGCCTGAGGGTTCAATAATGGAAGAATGGATAAAGAGTTACTAAGATTTTTAATGAAAAGGTTGAACTTCACTGGGTAATAGTACAAATGTCTTCACCTACATAGATGACTTGGTGGAAACAAATGCCTTCAGGGATAGCTACAGACTTTATTTTTATTTACTTGTGACTGTCCAAATTTTCCAACACCATTTGTTAAAGAGGTTTTCTTTCTCCATTGTATGATCATGATTCAATCGTCAAAGATTAACTCTCCATATATGTGGGTTTATTTATGGGCTCTCCATTCTATTCTATTGCCCTATTTTTGTGTTTTTGTTCCAAAACTAGATGGTTTTGTTCACTATCATTGTGTAATACCATTTGAAACTAGGGAGCATGATACTTCTATTTTTTTCTTTTCTCGCAGGACTGCTTTATTTGGTGTATTTCGTGGTTCTGTAAAAATTTTAGAATTTTTATTCTATTTCCTTGAATGTCAGTCATTCGAGTTTTATCCGCATTGCATTAAATATATAAATTGTTTTCCATATTCAAGATTCCAATAGCTAGCTTTCAAATTCATTGTTTTATTTCCTTTGACAGTATCTTGTTAGAGTTTTTATTATATAGTTTAGATGTAAAATTTATTGTCAGGAATTTCATCTTGGTGCAATATCAAGTGGGATTGTTTTCTTAATTTGTCCTTATTCTAACTTATTGTTTGCACATAGAAACAATAGATTTTTTTATTTTCTGATTTGTATTGCAGTGTATTCATTTATACTTCTAGTAGCATTTACTGGAGTCTTGAGTTTATATTATTGTTTATTTTTTGAGATAGCATTGGTTTACATCACTGTAAATGATTCACAGGAATAGTTGCATACATCCTCAGATCTGCATAACCACATCCCACCCAGAGCATCCATACCCCTTTAATACATACCCTGAACCCCCTCCATACTTTCTTCTTACCTCCATTCTCCATCTTCTAGTAACTTCAGTTCTGCAGTCACATTTCTAGGGTTTATTTTGGCTTCGTTTTGTCAGCTCCATTGTTTTATTTCTTCATATCCCACCTAAGTGAAATCATCTGGCATTTGTTTTTCTCATTTAGACTTAATTGACAGCATAATCCCTTTTAACTTTATCCACTCTGTTGCAAATTGCAAAAGTTCATTTTCCCTATAGCTCAATAGTATTTCAGTGGTGGATTATTGACTGTGCCACTTGATTCTATGTGAGCTTAGGGAAGTTACTAATCTTTCCTGTGCCTGAGTTTTCTCATCTAGAAAATGATACAACACCTATCTCATAAACTTTTGTGAGTGTTAACTGAGTTAACGTATGTAGAGAAGAACCATACTTGATGAGTGCTTGATGTTAGCTGTTTTACTACTAATAGTGCATAGTTTACAAAGGGCTCCATACAGCAACCCATTTGATTCTTGTAAGAATTCTGTGATATGTGGATGTTAGTCTTTACCTCATTGTGTGTGTTCTTTTGTAATTTAACATAATTTTCTTTTTTCCTCATTTCACAATTGAAAGACTAGATTATACATCTCATCAGCGTGTGGTGGTACACACACCAATCTAGTTTCCAAAACCAGTGGTCTTTCCACTGCCCTCTAGGTAACATTGTTCCTCTCTATCCTTCTAGAGAGGATATAAATCATACTTGAATTACAGTTTTATAACAATTTTACAAGAAAGAATCACAGAGATGTTGCATCTTGGTGTCCTTAGATTGCATTGGGAGCCCAGGTTGATTTAACTCTTACCATTGCCTTGCCTAGCTAGAGAGGAAGGGCAATAGAGATGGTATGAATTACAGAAGAGGCTCTCCATTTCCCTGTGGATGGACAGACATGGTTGCGGTTCCCTTGAAGGTAGAATGGTTCCTGAGGTACTGTGCAGAGAAGAGGGCACTATCTCTCTGCAGAAGCTTTGTTTCTGAGATTGTGCTACCAAATTCTTCTTACTGTGTGTGTCATGGCTCCTTTCTGCGCCTGATCCATGACTTGGGGCCTTGCATATAGTATGTACTCATGTAAGAATAGCTGAGTAAATAAACAAATGATTGATATTTAGATGAGTACCAAAAAATAAAAAAAGACATAAAATTGGAAATCCACCATGCAATTTTATATAATCCTTGTCAAAAAAGTACATTTGGAAAAATATTACTAAAACTTCTAGAACTATTAATTAATTTAATGGATTTCCTCCCATCCTGTTTCATCAATAGACTTATTATAAAAATTCACTTACTTAGCTTTTTTGAATAAAAATGTTTACCTAATTTAATATTGTAAACTGTACAAATGCCAGCCTCCTTTACCCTACCTTATTTTCCTTTTCATAGAACTTCCTATCTCCTACTGCAAAATAAAATAATTTATTTATTAAGCACATTATTGATTATCTGACACATCCCACTGGAATTCTACCCTAACAAGGGCTGGAATCTTTGGCTGCTTTGTCCATTAATTCATTTTAGGGTCCTAGAACAGTTCTTGGACTTTATTATTGTTCAATAAGTATATTTTGTCCTTTATTTTAAAAAATTTCCCATTTATTTAGTTTTTTAAAGTTGATTGAACACACACATGCACATACATATTTTACATTGTTTTATACCCCTAGGTTCTCCCACCATCTTTGTCACTATGAAATATCATCTTAATCTCTTGTGTCCATCCCTCCCCCATTTTTATTCTCCTTCCCCCCTCTTCCTCTAGGGCTCAGTTCTGCTGACAGTTTGTTAGTTTTAATTTTACTTGTCCTGTTGTTTGTTTGTTTTTCCTATACCCTGCATAAAAATGAGATCGTCTCCTTTTCTTTCTGACTTATTTCTGCTAGCATGATTCCTTCAGGTCCACCCATCTTATCACAAATACATCAAATTTGTGCTTTTTTGATTGCTGAATAATATTCTATCATGTAAATATACCACAGCTTTCTGATCCATTTGTCTGTCTGGGGGCATTTGGCTTGTTTTCATATCCCGGATGTTGTAAATAGGGCTGCAGTAAACATCCAAGTACAGGTGTCCTTTGAATTAGTGTTTTTGTATGCTTTGGGTAGATTCCCAGAAGTGGGATTGCTGGATTAAATGGTAGTTCTATTTTCAGTAATTTGAGGTTCCTCCATACAATTTTCCATTGTGGCCGAACCAGTTTGCATTCCTACCAGCAGTGCAAAAGTGTTCCTTTTTCTCCACATCTACACCAGTACTTGTCCTTTTTTTTTTTTTTTTTGATATGAGCAATTCTTACTGGTGTGAGGTGAAATCTCACTGTGATTTTTGTATTTCCTTGATTGTAAGTGATAGTGAGCATTTTTTCATATGCCTGTTGGCCATTTGTATTTCTTTTTTGGACAGGTGTCTTTTAAGCTCTTCTCCACATTTTTTAACACCTTTTTGTCTCACTTTTGTTAAGCTGTGTGTGTTCTTTGTAGATCTTTGATATCAGACACCTGTCAATTGAGTGGAGTGCAAAAACTTTTTCTCATTTGGTTGAATCTCTGTTTGTTTTGGTTATTGTTCTCTTTTGCTGTGAAGAAGTTTTTTTAGCTTCATATGGCCCCAGCTATTTATGTTTTCCTTCATTTTCTTTGTGTGTATAGATGTATTCTGGAAGATGTTTCTGAGGTATAAGTCATGGATGTTGCCTATGTTTTCTTCTATATAATTTATGGTTTCAGATCTTATGTCCAAGGTTTTTATCCATTTTGAGTTGGCTTTTGTGTATGGTTAGAGGGAGTAGTCTAGATTCATTCTTTTGTATGTAGCAGTCCACTTTCCCCAGCACCATTTATTATTCTTGTCTCAATGTATGTTTTCTGCCCTTGTGTCATAGATCATACATGTGTGGCTTTACTTCTGGACTTTCAATTCTGTTCCATTGGTTTGTGTGTCTGTTTTTTTATTTTATTCCAGTACCATGCTATCTTAATTATTATGGCTTTGCAATATAATTTAAAGCTTGGGAGTGAAATCCCTTCATTCTCTTTCCTTTTGGTAAGGAGGGCTTTGACTATTTAAGATTTTTTAATATTCCATATGAATTTAAGTAGTATTTGTTCTATTTTTTGAATAGAACAAATTTGTTCTGTTTCTTTAATAGCCCTGTGGTTGTGTGTGAGGAATTTTCACTGCTGTGCCCAGCATAAGCACAAGCAAGGGCTTCTCACCCCTGAATGGCAGCAGTGGTGGTGTACAATCTCAATCCCCTGAGTCTCTCCAGCAACCAAAGTGTCCTCAGTTGCAGTCAGCTCTTATGGCTGTGCATGCCTTCTATAATGGTATGCTGACGGTCAATGTGGCATTCCCTCCAGCTGTATGCAGCTGCAGTAGTCCTGCCTGGTTTCAGTCTCCCAAGTCTCCCCAGCAATCAAGGCCTTCCCTTTTGGCATCAGGTATTGTTGGGGTCAGAGGCAATGATGCTACTGCTCTTGGTGACAGCTGTGGTTTCAGCTGGCTGTGAGTGCTTCCTCTGCAGTGTCAATAATATATTTTGAACAATGCCTTTTTCTATGTGCAAGGCAATGTAACTGGTATTGTATATATGAAACTGGACCATTTCAATGAATGTAAACATGTATATGTTTATTGAGACAAAAGGCTTGCATAGATACATATATATTAAATTTCAAAACACTAAACATTTACAATTGTATGTGTGTAACACATGCGCTTACATATTGTGTATATATATATATATATATATATATATATATATATATATATATATAATTAAAAAGTTCTGTGCTCATCTTGACTGGTTTGACCTGATCGAAGTATATCTTTGTTCCCCTCTGCTTCATCCCAGGGGATGACACATTCTGAGATATTCAGATTACCTCCAAGGACCTTACCCAGCCTACCACATGCCTCTTTCTGTTTCCTCTCACGCTCTAGCATGCTGCTCACAAGCTATAAGCCTGAGGGCAACATCTGGTCTGCACATGTGTATTATTGGGCCTACCATGAGTTTGACAATCTCTCACTCACTTGCCAACATTTAAAATCTGGAAAATCCTCATAAATACACAAATTTTCTCTTCTTTTGTAAGGTCATGGGTATTCAAGGGCTGGCATTCCCAGGGGCTTTTTTAGGCTGGGACTGAGCAGTAGCTGGCCTGTCAGATGAATGAATGAGGCATGTATGGCCCCGGATATCAGCTTCCCCATGGGGTTCACTCTCCCACTCACCTCCCTGCTTTTCCCTGGAGGGATGAGTTTAATTTAAGACTGTCTCCCTGCCCCATCACCCATGGCAAGAATTTGATGCTGCTGTAAATTGTTCGAAAGATGGGAATCGATAACATTGCTCAATCCACACTGACTGCTACACATTCTTTTTATATCTAGGAATTGGCAGATATTACATAAAAACTTGATAGTTCAGAAAGTGGGCTTTTTGACAATTACTTATCTTTGACCAGTGACTAACATTTACTTCTAACCATTATGCCTTCTGAGTTTCTTCTCCTATATAATTATTAGGTTTGGCAGCAAAAATCCAGGAAAACTTTCAAGGTTTGTTTTTTTTTCTACAACTTTGGACCCAAGTATCCATCCTGGTCTGCCAGAGTAATTTTGTGTGTGGCTTATTGGGTAGTTTCCTTTCAACATTGAGTTGATAGTGGTACTTGAAAGAAGCTTTTCAATTCCCTCACTACATCACTAACAATATGCTCATTAGCTAAACAACCTCAAAATATAGTGTTTTATCTTTTTGAGGAAAAACATGACATTAGGGAATAATGACTCAGCATGCCACAAAACACTTTCTTGGTGATTTTCCTTCTTTGAAAGACTACCACTTGAGCTTATTCAAGTTTATCTATTAGGAAAGAGTGCTTTTAAAATAATCCCCTATTGGGCAAAATGGAATAAGCTTGTCCACCCTATTATCACAGAGGATTGCCAAGTGATGCATGACTTTAGGAAGCAGCAGCCAAGCACACTTGTTGAACTCCAAACAAAAGCCTGTGAAAAGAAAGCAAACATCTTAATGGCAGTGGATGAAAGGATATAACGCATTTGCTTTCTCCACCCTGAAGGGAGAACACAAGATGGGGATAAAACCCCTCTGATTTTCTATTCTTTTCTTTTTCCTTCCTGCTGTTCCTGATGACAAGGATGAAAAGACTGTCTAATTCATGTCAGGTGATGCTGAACCATGAGTAGGAAAGTGTGGGTGTAAATGTGAATTTTAATTACTTTCAAACATTGCTAAGCAATTAACTAAAACATTATTGATGCCACTGTTACAGGTTAAATACCCAATGCTCAGTAAAGGGTGGTCAATTTTAACTAAAAGAGGAAAACAAATGGTTAAAAATGCTTGATGGAAAATAAACATGCAGATAAATGTTGGGTGAGTCAGACTTTTTGGGTGTCTACAGAGGCTATTGAGGAAAAGAGGCTACAAGGATGAGGGTAAACTGAAGTTATGGGAAACCATTCAGAGGTTGATTCCTGATGAATGTGAACCAAATCCAGTGTGAAACATGCCTGGTGGTTTCAGCATGCAAGGGGAATTCGATCTGATGGGTAGGTTGTTGCAGATGAACTATTTAGGAAATTCTCGTGGTTGACTGGACACAGTAGCCAAAGGATCAAGACCTGGAACCTAGTGTCACGCAAAAGGAAGGGTCACACAAAAGCAAGGATAAATATTAGGCCTCAGCTGAAGAGCTTGGGTAGAACAAGCCTGATGGAGAGAAAAAGCATAAATCATGAAATGGATGCAGTTCAGTCTCAATCTTATGGATTCCACAAATGCACTGCAGGCTAGGAAGGTTAGAGTTTCTAGTACTCACAGGAGTAAAAGCCTCATTTGGCCACCACAGTAATAACATGATTTCCAGCCCCTACCTGCTAATGGGAGCTATGCCTTTGATTTTATTAGCCATGTTGGTGGACAGGGGTCAGAAAAGAGGCTGGGGTAGCACTAAGAAGTCAGGAGTTTACAGGCAAGGTTATCTGAACACCCTCCCTCCAGCACATAGCACCATCTGGAAGAATATACTACACAATGCTAACAGGGAGTCAGTTTTTTCTATTTTAAGACTTTTTTTTTAAGACTTGTTTTAGAGCCCCTTAATTTTATCACAAAAATTAAAATACTATGAAAACTTTTACAATTGTGCTATTTTGTGCATTAATTAAATTGACTTTACATATGATGCAGGTTGAAAGTGTCACTTGAAAACAGATACCTAAAAAGGGATGGGGAAATTTTTTCCAAATAGCCCCTGAGTATGACCTGTCCTTTATCATATCATCACCCTCCAACTCCTCTTTTTTTTGTCTTTGCAGCATGACTGGAGATAAGAAAGGCGAAATCATTTTTGTAAGTTCTTCTGGAGTACTGAATTTGGGAGTAGCATTAAAACGACCAATGTGAGAATTGGAGCACTCATACTTGGATTAAGAGCAAATTTCACCAGTTAACACTTCAGTCTCTAATTCTATGTACGATCTTATTTCCTTGTATTCTTAATTGTTAAATTTAGGAAAGTGAATCTCTCTGTAACAGTTTCACAGTGTAATGCTAGCTTTCAGGAAATGCCAGGTTATGCTTATTCACTGATAAGTAGAGGGATGCAAGTGCACATTTCCTGGTGAGGATGGGGTGTCAGCCCCCGTTCCCCTATTCTTATTCTTGCTAAAATTGCAGAGTTCAATGATAGAAATGGTAATAGTTACTTATAATTGCGTATATCTTGTGTATTGGATAATTTTAGTTTTTTCACTTACATATTTTTACTTTTTAAAAATAATCTATTTTAATGCTTTTTCTTCCATCTTTGTAGTTTCCATAGTTCTCCCATCATTATGTCACCTGTGAATAGTCAATAATTTCCTTTCTGCTCATCCCTCCCCCATTTTGTTTACCCTCCCCTCCTTTACTGTAACCTTGTCAGTTTTGACTTTCTTCTTGTCCTTTTGTTTATCTAATGAACAATTTCAGGTATTGTTAGAATAGCCCAAAATATCAGTATTAGTTGCTCTTCAAAGTTACCTATTATAATTTATCACTCGGTGCATGTGAAGAGACTAGAAACTGGGTGATAGATTGCATGACTAGTTTTTCTTTTTTTAAAGGGAGAGAAAGCCTAGCCTTTAGATGAAGTTTAAGTTTAGAAAAGTTTTTAAATCTCTTGGCATCGTGTCCTAATCTGTAAAATGAGTGGATTTAGGATTCCTACCTTTCAAAATATATTGCCTTTAACTTGCTTACTCTGAAGTAACCTAGGATTGGAAATAAGATGTCTTTTTAGGTGTGGGTAGTTTGAACTGAACATGGTGTTGGAAGGAAGTATTAGAATCAAGCAAAGGTTTGGTTGAGATAATCTCAGTTGAAGATATTTCTCTTTCTACTATGCTATATCCCTCCCGTTGATTTAGCCAATTTGGTGATATTGATCATGAATGTGGAAGCAGAGAGAAGATGACTTAGAGGGAGGATGCCCTTCAAAAGCAGGATGTCCCATCCTAACTCCAAACCAGCTATTTATTAATTCACAGTCCTTTCTCCTGTCTTCCAGACCTTGGGGGTCTGACTTTTCCTTTTAACAAATTTTGCAAAATGAAACTATCTATTTCTGCCACACACCAGAAGTCAAGAGGAAAACATACTTTTGATAGAAAGGATGGTTTTTAGTTCACAGATATACCTATTTGCCTCTTGGGTGAAACACAACTCTTCTGAATGCTTTCTATTTTGTTCCCCCTTTACAGTCACTGTTGACCTGGTAGCTGACTTCTGGAAGGTGGCCAGGGAAAGGAAATTAGAAACTGATACTGGCAATAGTGCTGGTGTCCATGTTTATTGCTCTAATCCCGCAGACTTTTAGCAGTTTCTATTTTAGGACTAATTTCATTACTACAGAACTAAAAGACTGATTTCAAAAAAAAAACAAAACAAACAATCAGTGAATTTATTAATTATTCCTAATGCTTAACACAATTGTTCCAGTAAACATAAGTTATCACCTGTAGAGAAACAATAACTGACTGGTCAGGAGTAAGGAAAAGTCAGTCTTGCCACATGATTGTATTACAAGACTGAGAAACTGAACAAACATAATGAGGTTGTTGTCAGTCAAGGTTCTTACTGTGAAGTAAAGGAGATAAATTTATGGAACAGGTGAGCAACAACAAATGTGGCATGAATGTGGAGAAAAAGGAAAACTCTTATACTACTGGTAGGAATACAAACTGGTCCAGTCACTATGGAACTCTGTGCGGAGGACCCTCAAACTTTTGAAAATGGGACAGCCATTCCACCCAGGAATCTCACTTCTGGGAATCTACCCAAAGGATACAAAAACACTAATTCAAAAGGACACCTGTACTCTGATGTTTACTGCAGTCCTATTTACAATAGCCAGAATATGGAAACAACCCAAATACCCCAAAGCAGATGAATGGATCAGAAGTCTGTAGTATATGTACACAAAGGAATCTTATTCATCAATCAAAAAAGACAAATTTGATGCATTTGCAATAACATGGATGGACCTAGAAGGAAATCATGTTAGCGGAAATAAGCCAGAAAGATAAATACCAGATAATCTCACCTATGTGCAGGATACAGGAAAAACAAAAAAAGGACAAGGAAAATGTAAAACTGTCAGCAGAATTGAAGCATAGAGCAAGAGAAGGGGAGGGGGTATTATTGGGGGAAGGATGGACACAAAAGTTTAAGATGATGGTTCATGGGTGACAAGGTGGTGAGAGAATCTGAGGATCTCAGGTAGACAATTATGTTTTATATATATATATATATGCAATCTTTTAAATAATTAAAAACATGGAACAAGGAGGTAAGGTAGGATAAAATTGTAGGGTTGTATTGAAATTAAGGTTCATGGGGTAATCTTGTAATTTCATTATATATTACACACAAGCATACACACACACACACACACATATATATATATGTATACGTGTGTATACTCCATTATGTATATCTAAACATGCACACACACACAGTCTTAGAACCAATGTCATCCCAATTGCAATGAAGAAACCTAGATTTCAGGTCTTGGTTTCTGAATATCATTCTCCACTAAGAGGAAATTAGGCTGCCTGCAGAAATGACTAAGTCCAGAGCTTTATGATAAATCTGAGTTTAAGATAAATATGGAAAATATGTGGTAATTGAAAGCAGCAAATTTAAAACAAATGATGAAGTCATGTCAAATAGGATTTAGTTTGAACTAAACTTGGGGTACCTTGCACATTTGTGGATAAATTGCATACATTGGGAATCCATGGGTCTATATCAATAAATAGGTAAATATGTAAAAATGGAAAATGGAATATTTCTGAGAAAGGAAGGCTGACTAGTAAATATGAACAGACAGGTGCTACATTCTGCCTCACATTGTGAGCATCTAAGGATTGCAGTCAATAAGTCACTACATTTCTCCTAGGACCAGTCACAAACTCCGGTATCCTACCACCACTGCTAGCAGTGCTCCAATTACAAACAAAAACACTTTCATTTTCACCCTCCAACTCAGACCAAGTGATTCTCATGTAAGCCAAATGTGATTACACTGGCCCTTAGCTCTAAACACACCTTCAGAGAGCCTGATTTAATTGGTCTGGGAAAGGGTGTAGGACTCATGATTTTAAAAAACTTTCCAGATGATTCTTTTATGCAGTTGGACTGAAGAAGAGTAGAGATTTCACTATTGAAAGAAAAACCCATGAGCTCATTAATATTCTAGATTTTACCTTTTTACATAAAATATCAAAATTTCTCTCCCACCCTCCTCTGCATCCTTTATTTCCAATCAGTTTCCTGGAAAAGAAGATGGATGTTTGATCTTTACCCTGTGAGTCATTCGAACTTTTGCTTTGGGGAGGATTAAATGCCTTTAGGATTAGATGCTCCTTGAAGTATTTGTGGTGTTCCCACCTACTCCCTTTTGGTGAGATTGGGGATTGGCAATATCACATAGTGATTTCTAGGCCATCCTTGCTTTGACTGGAAATAGCTTGACCTCTTTAAAAAATAACTGTTTGAGTGAAGTTAGGAAAGTGACTAAGTTATATTACTACTCTACCATTTGTCCGCCCATTGTTTTGCTTGCATATCCTGATTTCCAGGTCAAAATGTTCTCTTTATTTTTTAGCTTGAGTACTGATGCCATGGCTATCAGGGGATATTTTTAATGGGGCAACTTTGATGATGTGATTTTTTTTAAATTCCTTGATCAACAAGGACTCATGTCAGTGAATAGGGAATGACATTTGATTAGGATAAGCATAAATAAGTATTAAATTGATGTCCTGGATTAGGACAAAACAATTTAATGGATTTTCAAACACAATGTCTAATCAATCAAATTAAAAACTTCTAAAATTAATTTTTGTGAATTGCCACCAGGTGTTTTTTTGTCAATTGCTGTGAGGGTTGATTTGGTTGTGAGTGTGAAAAAAGGATGACAATAATATAACTGTTACATGAGGCTTTTTATGCATCTGTCTATTCAGTATTTGAAGTCTTATCCTCTTGTCTACCAATAGCAATTAACTTCTTACTAAATTTCTACCCTTATTCTTCTCTCTACAAAAGTGCTGGAGGGAGGCCGAGGTCAGTGAGCAGAAATGGAGGGGTTTTCATTGCAAATCACTTAGATCTAAAATAAGGCCCATCATTGCAAAGGAAACCCAAGCACTGAGAGTCTGCCTTATACCCTGGAAGTTACATTTTCAGTCTACATACTATCTTGTTGGTTTCAAAATCTATTTCCAGTTTGCATATTTTCCATTCTGTCTCCATCCTGCTTTTATATTGAATTTTTTTCCCCCTGAAGTCTCCTTAGACCACTTTAGCCATCAGTACTCCTTCAGTCTCCTGAAGGTTTTGTAGACACACAAAAAATTAGACTACATTTTGCTTTAACTGTTTGCGGCTACTTCATATGCATAGGCCTTGTCATTATAACAAAATCTTCAGTTTGGTTAAACTTTAAGTGACTTAAAGAAAAGAATAGCTTATGCATCTGGAGTTTCCCTACCATCTGGTACACCATTGACCACATTCTAGGTTAAGACTGCAGGTAAGATGAATGAACTTGGCTCCACAGAGATTTTCTATAATAAATTATCCTGGTTTGAGTGTGGTGCTTCCTGTCAGGACCCTGGCTAACATGAGGCGATCTGTTTTAGTTGTGTAGGAGAATGAGTTATTTTTAAAGTGTCATGACTTTCTTTTGTGGAACTAATAATCCGTCTGTAAAGTGGAGAATCATCTAATTTATAATTTATGTGATGGCTACAATTTTAAAGTTTTTTT